>PVKP010032646.1:0-25735 GCA_004027715.1 Plecturocebus donacophilus | reverse complement strand
CAAATCCACAAAACATACATTTTTCTCAGTATCACATTATACCTATTTTAAAAGTGACCACATAACTGGAAGTAAATCACTCCCCAGCAATTGCATAGCATTTCACAGGTTTAAATAAAATATTGGTTGGCTGCTTATTTGTTATTTTCATCCCCTATTCCTTCCTGTCTCCATTGTTAAGCACAATTATTGGCATAAAGGAGGTTTTTAATACCCATTTTTAAACTGCATTCTAGCCTGGGCAATAAAACAAGTATCCCATTCTCTCTCATTCTTAAAAAAACAAAAACAAAAACAAAATAGAAAGACCACTAGCTACACTAATAAAGAAGAATCAAATAAACACAATAAAAAAATGATAAAGGGGATTATCACTACTGATTCCACAGAAATACAAACATTAGAGAATACTATAAATACCTCTACGCAAATAAAATAGAAAATCTAGAAGAAATGGATGAATTTCTGGACACACACGCCCTCCCAAGAGTAAGCCAGGAAGTTGAATCCCTCAATAGACCAATAACAAATTCTAAAATTGAGGCAGTAATTAATAGTCTACCAACCAAAAAAATATCCAGAACCAGATGGAATCACAGCCAAATTCTACCAGAGGTATGAAGAAGAGCTGGTACCATTCCTTCTGAAACTATTCCAAACAATAGAAAAAGAAGGAATCCTCCCCAGCTCATTTTATGAGGCTAGTATCATCCTGATACTAAAACCTTGCAGAGACACAACAGAAAAAGAAAATTTCAGGCTAATATCCCTGATTAACATCCATGTGAAAATCCTCAATGAAATACTGGCAAACCAAATCCAGCAGCACATGAAAAAGCTTATTTACCAGGATCAAGTCGGCTTCATCCCTGGGATGCAAGGCTGGTTCAACATACACAAATCAGGGGAAGGGGAGGGGATGGGCAGGTGGGGGGAGATGGGACTGGAGGGGGTGGGGGAGCAGAAGGGAGGTGGGAGGGAAGGAAGAGAAGGAAAAAAGTAATCCTGAAATCAGTGACAGCCAAATGTAGTTTTAGGATCAATATTTTTTGTGACCCAATAAATGCAATTTTCTTTTTATAAACTATATATTCCTCATGAAGTTCTGTCATGAATATGTATGAAAGAACAGCAGAATATTGCTTTTAGGAAACAAAATCTATGAGGAAACATACATTTTTCTTATTGAAGACGCAATATTTTTTCATACTTTTTTTTTAGTTCTACTTATATGTATGTGGAACTCAGCATGTTAAAATTTTATTAAACAATTCAGGAAAACATTTTTTCTCTCTTGACAATCTGTAATTATTTTTTCTTGCCAGGGTTAATGAGTCAACTTTAAAAATCAAATGAGTCATAAATTTGTTGCTCTAGTTTTGACCTAGCTCGTTCATTTTGGAAGCAATAAGAAAGGATACATTGAAAATACATTTGTTTAATATATTCAGAGTACTGTCTTGGTTCCAACTAGGAACTCATACAAATTGACAACAGTTGATTAATAACTCCTTACAAATTGAAAGATAGGTATCATTGAGTATTGTACAAGAAAATATGAAATGACTTTCAGTCAAATCAAAAGTTGATTAAAAACTTCCATAATGATCAACATTAGAAAGGGTTAGAAACAAAGAGAAATTCACATATTGTAAGAGTAATAGGAAATCAGTATGAAGTTTAATCACTGAATCAGTATTTGCTGATATCATTTTGTATTTATTTGACTCAGAAATCTACTTCAAATATTTTCTCACAAACATAAATGCACAAAGATGGACGATGTATATGTTTTTGCAATATGGACCATGAAGCAACTTAGTGTCCATCACTAATATTAAATAATGGTATAACAGTGAAGTGTGCTATTATGTGACTAACAAAAAGAATAAAATAGATCTAAGTATGTAGAAATGAAAGGATCTTTAAGATGTAAGTGAAAGGATGGTTCAAAAGAATGGTATCGAATCTCTCATTTCTTTGTCAATATTTCATATTTCTGGAAGGCTGCATATGAAACAAGCATGATTAGTTGTCTCTTGGATGGGCAACTGTGGATCTTGGGTAGGAAGGAGACTTTCCTTATTTTACCTATGAATACTATTTGTGTGTTTGTATGTGTATATACACACATACACATACAAACATTGGGAAAATATATATTTCATTTAACACAGTAAATAATAAATGCTTGACAAGAAACTATGAATTATATTGTTACTTTGTGAAAATGTTTGATATGAGTTTATATTCTTATAATAATCTATTAGCATATCACCATGATCTTGAGGCAAGTTGTATTTATTTTAAACCATTATATGGGATTCAGCCTTAGAATCACAAAATGTTCATTATATTGTAAAATAATTTTAAGTAGATCAATTTGACAAGCTCTGATTATATCCTTTGTGCTAAAGCTGATCATAATCAGATTTCTGAGACATTTCAAACTAATCTGAAATGTAAAAAAGTACTCACTTTTTTCCCAATTTTTATATCTGTTTCCAAATTGAATGAACTTGTATAATATATTTATTATGCTACAGTTTGAAAAACAGAAAACTCTATTTAAATTGTAATTTATTTTGTATTACTTCCCAATGTAGTAATGTGCTAGCTAATAAAAAATAATTAGTAATATTTTCTCACTCAAAAATCAGCTTTCTGGCTATCTAATTTTGTCTCCACAACTTCACTCTTTCATTAGAAGTACTTTTTTAAATCTGACCACTCAAAATAATCCCAAGTTGACGATAGCTTCTACTTTCTGAGAGACGGAAAATACTAGGTATACAGACTCAACTCTTAAAAGCAGGAATGGTGATGTCTGGCGACAGGAGGGTGATAATTTGACAAAGAGATCAGAGATGAAAAATGTTGAAAGCAGTTAGAGTCAGTTCACGGAAACTGCAGTGACAAATGTTCTTAAGGATGGCTGAAAAATTAAATATGCCATTAAATCAATCTTGATGACTGTGTTTAGAAAGAACATTACCTATAAAACTTGTGACATATGTATAGCAAAATAATTATTTTTAGAAGGTCTTAGTATTTATAGAGATAAATAGTAATTATCTGTGATATTCTATGGAATTTTTCTTAATATAAAAAGGATACTGTTGTAAATGGAGACATTCAACTACCAAAATGTAGGTTAAGTCTCAATAGTAAAATAGAAATGGGCTTTAAGACTCAAAATTTAAACACTTGAAATAAATTGAAGTACTGAAATGATTAAGGAAAAAACTTCTCAGTGAAAGAGCAATACTAGAGATGAATATAATGAAAATGTAAGAATACCCAAAGACTTTTATTTTGAATTATGTGATATGACAACTAAAATTACACAATTTCTCACATATCTGCCCACGAGTAGCAATATCACCTCATATTGTTCTGACTACACATGGAGTTTTTATCTTTCTCTTTACTTCTTTACTTCTTTTGTAGGTGAATTTCCTTTGTGAATTTTAATATGTATCAGCTTTTGGAATTATCTATTATCATTTTTTCTCTTGCTAACAGAGAAGAAATCTGTGGCTTTCTCTTTAAAACAAGAAATAACTCCTTTCCATGGCTATGCCCAACTTCATATCTTTTACTAATATTTTCTCTCCTTGTATCATGATGGCGGTAAAGGGTCTTAGCCTTTCTGTTCCCTCTGCAGTGTCCGCTTACAATTTGAAGGCTGTGTGAAAAACAGCAATGATCTTGATCTTGGCCATGCATCCTCCCCTTGGTTTGCCAGATATTTCCTAAGTGTCCTGAAAAGTATTTCTTGGTTATCAAATAGCAAAAAGAAGACCTTGTAAAAATATGACACGTTAACCACACAAAACTGGGCAAGAATGTGAATATCTTATATTACGAAATAATAATATTTTTTGAGATGGAGTCTCGCTCTGTCGCCAGGCTGGAGTGCAGTGGCGCGATCTCTGCTCACCGCAACTTCCACCTCCCGGGTTCAAGGGATTCTCCTGCCTCAGCCTCCCGAGTAGCTGGGACTACAGGCGCCCACCACCACACCCAGCTAATTTTTGCATTTTTAGTAGAGATGAGGTTTCACCATGTTGGCCAGGATGGTCTCAATCTCTTAACCTCGCGATCCACCTGCCTCAGCCTCCCAAATTCTAGAATTATAGGCATGAGACACAACGCCCAGACTACAAAATATTTTTTTAATAAACAAAGCTCAAAGCATAATATAAAATATATACCATTAAATTGTACAAGGTTGGTGTACCTTATTTAGAATTTTGAAAATACTTGTATTAAATAATATTAATATAATTATATATAATCATATAAAATGTATAACACATGTAATAATATATAAATAATATATATAATTATATATAATATGATGTATTAAAATTTCTAGGTTATCTAGCAATAAAATTCGTTTTTAAACGTTTTACTTTAAATATTAAACATGTTGGGGTGTGTGTGCGTGTGTGTGTGTATGTGTGTGTTATAACTAGAATTATCCACAAAATTGAATGGGTGTCTTAATGAGGTAGATAATTCCATCACATGAAGCTTTTCGTAATAATATATATGGGATATTGTAAAACACACTTCTATTTAGGGTTGAAAGTTGAGTAAGGACCTAATATCTTATTCTATTTCTGAAATTATATTTTCTTATAAAATATTTGGAGAGATGTCACAAGTAAGCGAGTGTAAATTTGAATGAGGCTGAGATTGAATTAAGTAAGAACTTACTAGAAATGAAGCACAACTTTCTGGGACTCTGTTAGCATGTGTTAAAGAGAGGGAGTTAGATTATTCAATAACTATTCAATTAATACTATATTAAAAACTAATACAAATTATATGCAAATAGCTATATTTTAAACAGTACCTTGTATGTGACAGGCATTGCTCTAAACATGTAAGCTATATGTTGCATATAACCTAAACCTCCCAGCATCTGCAAAATAAGTATTCCTAATATTATAATAATTTTTAAAACAAGGAGAATTAATTGCAGAGAGGCTAATATGCAGAAAAGCTTGGATGCAAACCCTGCTGTTGGGCTCCTTATTCTGCAAATTTAACCACCACCACCACTACTCTCTCACTCCTTTGATTTCTTCTTGTCTAATTGCTGAAGTAAAATCCCTTTTTAACCCACTAAAGCCTTTCCTAAAAAAATGAATGCACTTATGACTGCTATGCATGCTCCACTTCCAAACTTTTCATTTTAGACTTTAAAACTTCTGTATTTTATGTTCCATCTGGACTTTTCCAATGTTAGTGCATATAGACTTTTATTTCTATATATAAAATACTTTAAATGTATTGGTCTACCATCAAATTAAAAAGTTAATGCTTTATAATTTAAAAATTGCTTTAATAAATTTAAAAAGTTCTAAAATTCCATATTTAAAATTATCTAAATAAAAGTTTAAAAGCCTTTTTCAATAATCAGTGTTCTTAGAAATATATTAGAAAGTTTTTCAACATACTTCTCTGTCTTTCAGAAAGTGGATTGTTATAGAAATGTCAATAGTATTACATACTTTTTAATCATTATAAGAAAATGTACGTTCCTTGCAATGCACTAATATATTAAAGATTATTATTTGGGAAATGTGCACACAGTATTTATTATAACTCTAGCTAGCAAACATAGTTTAAAAACAAGTTATTCTTTGGAAATAAATACTCTGAAATACATCCATCAGGGCACCAATATTACCTACTTTATTTTAATCATGAATATCACACAAAGAATTTATTTAAAATATTTAAAATAATGTATTGGATGAAAATATATATGCATATCAATTACCAGCAATAAGATTGTTACCTATATGAATGGCCTATATTAAATAGTCAATTGTATATTCTGTTTTTTTCCCTTTGATTTTTACTTTATTGATGACTGGTGTGTTAGCAAATTTTGCATTGCTGTAAAGGCATACTGAGGCTGGGTAATTTATAAAGAAAAGAGGTTTATTTAGCTCACAGTTCTGCAGATTGTACAAGAAGCACGGTGCCAGCATCTGCTTCTAGTGAGGCCTCAAGAAGCTTTTACTGATGGTGCAAGATGAATGGGTGACAGGTGTGTCTCATGGCAAGAGAAGGAGCAAGAGAAAAGAGGGAGTGTCCAGCTCCTTTAAACTATCATCTCTTTCATGTTCCAGCACAGTGAAAACCTGCTCATCCCAAGGGGATGGCAAGAAGCCATTTAGGGGACATCTGTCCCCATGACCCAAACACCTCCCACTAAACCCCACCTTCAGCAATGGGGATCCCATCTCCACATCCATGAATTATAGAAGGGACAAATATCCAAATCACATCACTTAGTAAAATTAAGAACATTTTTATATGTTTATTGACAATATATGTTCCCTTTCTTTGAAATTCCCATTTATGTGTTTGGCTTCTTTATCTATTTAGGATTTTTCTGTTTGTCTATTTCCAAATTGTGGTTTATCATTCTATTTTGTTAGACTGATTACAACTTTATAATATGCCTTTTATAATATGTCTTTGATAAACAAAAGGTTTTACTCTTAATGTGGCAAATATATAAATGAAATGCCCACTGTTTTGTACAGTGAAATAGAAGATTGTCATTATCAAGTCTTGAAAAATGTGGTAAACTGATGTTCAATATAGCTATTTGGGAAATTCTTTTGAGAAAATACTTAAAAATTTGACCTTCTAATACCCTAAAGCCCTTAACTTCCAAGAAGATGTTCACAATAAACTCTTACACATTTATACTGGGAAACATATACAGGAATGTGTACAGAAATCCTGTTCATAATCACAGTGTTGTATATCCCCTCAAGAAAATATACTGCAGCTCCAAAAATTAATCAGCAGGAGCTACACACAAAATATGGATGAATCTTAGCAACATATTATTGAGTGAAAGGCATAAGCACAATACCATTTTTAAAAGCTTTAGAGGAAATATGACCAAGCACAGTCCCTAACTGATGATGCACAATTTAGGATTTTTTTTGACTTTATAATGTTTCAAAGCAATCACAATTTCAACATCATGTATGATATTCAAATAATTACATAAGATATTCAACACCTTGCTATAAAATAATCTTGGTGTTAGATGATAGGCTAATGTAAATGTTCTGAGCATATATAAGGTACAAAGAGACAGAGAAATAATTTACAATTGCAAGTTTTCTAAAGCAAATGCTCTAAGAAAGGAATGTCGGGGGCCTATAGTGAAAAACAAACTTGTCTAAAGTTTTGTAAAGCTGAAGAAATATGATATAAGATAGGCAATACCATTCAGGACATAGGCATGGACAAGGACTTCATGACTAAAACACTAAAAGCAACAGAAACAAAAGCCAAAATGGACAAAAGGGATCTCATTAAACTAAGGCGCTTCTGCACAGCAAAAGAAACTATCATTAGAGTGAACTGGCATCCAACAGAATGGGAAAAACATTTTGCAATCTACCCATCTGACAAAGGGCTAATATCCAGAATCTACAAAGGACTTAAACAAATTTACAAGAAAAAAACAACCCCATCAAAAAGTGGGCAAATTATATGAACAGATACTTCTCAAAAGAAGACATTTATCTAGCCAACAACCATGAAAAAAAGCTCATCATCACTGATCATTAGAGAAATGCAAATCAAAACCACATCTCATGCCAGTTAGAATGGCAATTATTAAAAGTCAGGAGACAACAGATGCTGGAGAGGATGTGGAGAAATAGGAACACTTTTACACTGTTGGTGGGAGTGTAAATTAGTTTGACCATTATGGAACATAGTGTGGCAATTCCTCAAGGATTTAGAAATAGAAATTCCATTTGACCCAGCAATCCCATTACTGGGTATATACCCAAAGGATTATAAATCATTCTATTGTAGAGATACATGCACACATATGTTCATTGCAGCACTGTTTACAATAGCAAAGACTTAGAATCAATCCAAATGCCCATCAGTGACAGACTGGACAAAGAAAATGTGGCACATATGTACCATGGAATATTATGCAGCTATAAAAAAGGATGAGCTCATGTCTTTTACAAGGACATGGATAAAACTGGAACCCATCATTCTTAGCAAACTGACGCAAGAACAGAAAATCAAACACCACGTGTTCTCACTCATAAGTGGGTGTTGAGCAAGGAGAACACATGGACACAGGGAGGGGAACATCACACATCGGGGCCTGTCAGGGGTTGGGAGGCTAGGAGAGGGATAGCAAAGGGTGGGGGTTATAGGGGAGGGATAACATTAGGAGAAACACCTAATGTAGATGACAGAGTGAAGGATGCATCAAATCACCATGTCATGTATATACTTATGTAACAAACCTGCATGTTCTGCACAGGTACCCCGGAACTTATAGTATAGTAGTAAAAAAAACTAATAAACCTAAAAAAAGATATATATGTAAGTGTAATAACATATGAGAGTTCCATGAACTAATGATAACAATGAATCATAAACCATGGATTATAATTATTCTAATCTACTTTATGCACTTGAGATGCACAAAAATACATATAAGAGGATTTTAATATATTTACATAAGTGGCTTTACTTACCTGTTTGAATGAGATACAAAAGTACTGCATTTATCAAATAACTTATGGACATATATTTTTTAATTAAACCAAAAGTTTTGTATAATTGCTAGACTATTAAAAATTTTGAAGAAAATCTGTTATACATCCAACAATGATAAAGAAAAATGCTACTTTATATATCATTTCATTACAGTGGAAAGAAACCTTTATCTATAGACAGTGTAGAAACAAATTTGTCTTAAGTATCTGAATGAGTCATAGTTTATAAAAGATAACTTCTCATTGATTTTAGAAATATTTATCTCCCTAAGAGCGTGTTCGTAAATACAGCTATATACATAGTTTTCCTGATAGTCTTTTTGGTGATATCCCTATTATACACAAATACTCAGCCAACTCCTGAATCTAGGAATGTGTATTTTGTTTGGCAGTGATATTTCATCTTTGAATCAGATACCTACTTGCTCTTCTTTCTGCCCTAATTGCCATCCATTTAGAGGCTAAATATTGTTTGGATGGAGTGAAGTCCACCAACAGACATGACAAGGTAGCTTGTAATTTTCTCCAATTTTCAGACCTTATCAGAATAATCTGCTATAGTAGGGTAAATGTCAATCATTTTTTTGTAAGTTCAGACAAACATGGAATGTGTAAAAATGTCCAGAAAAATGTAGCCCTGCTATTGTTTGATGAAAGAAAATAAACTACAGTGAGACTAACAGACCATGATTTAAGCAGTTGCAAGTCTGTGGTTTTTCAAATAATCCATTTTCTTTATGCCTTTTCTGGGCTCTCATCCACTTCATTTCTATAAATTCTTGTGGGACGATGGGCATTACAACAAAATTGATCACCAAGTTTCAATGAAAATAGTCTTGTGGATATAACCTTTTCCAACAATGCTTGAGAAACATGCCTGATAAAAGGTCTTTGAAAACAACACCCTGCTTTTCATGTCGAGGCAGCATTTCCAAAAAGGGAGAAATGACTCATTCCTGCCAATGTCATCGCATTGTGAGTTTTCTATGGCCTAAGAACTTCTATAAACACAAAGTAGTGTGTTGCATGCAGACTGCTTTTCTTAAGGGAAAATAAACACTCTCTTCATAGGTATTCAGCACTCAATGTATTTAAAAATCCTATAGGTTTGGAAAAGAAATTTATGTTTCACACTATTACATTATGCCAATCACTATGTCTTTATGAAACTACAAAGTTTAAAAGTTGGGAAAAAGTCAAAAGAGAAAAACATCCGATATTCAAATTATTCTCCATAAAAGGACCAGAGAAGTATATACGTTTATGTGAAAAGTAATCATGCAGTTTCTTTTTACTGATAGGCAAGTAAGACTTAAGTAAAAAAGTTTCCTCTCATCATTCAATATTGCTTTAATTTTATTGCAATCAAATTATTTCTTTGAAATTAATATTTAAGCAAAATCATTTCAGATTTTAAAATGTTCTTTAAATTCTTTAATTTTTCTAAGGTAATAAGAAAAAGGAGGAGAAGAAAGCTTGTTTTGGCTTATAGGCTCTCAACACTTTGTATCACAAAGCAGCTCTGTAGAAATACCGCAATCCATTATTCAGAGAAGAAAGGAAAGCATGTTACATTTTTAAAGGTTAGACCTAATCTAAATATTTGTTGAGAATATAGAGTAAGCAGAAGGATAAACCTTTGTCATCAATTTTCATGTATCTTGGAAAGATATACACCTGGAAGATTTTTTTCTTAGATAAAAGTATTTAGTTTGCAAAGTAAACTCCAGAGGAAAGCAGACACATTTAGAAGGGGGAATGTGGTAAGCATCGAATTGGACTTACAGAGACAGAAGGAGAAATCAACACAGGGAAGGACAAAATGTATCTTAAAGCAATTATCTGCAAAATGGCAGCAGCTGTTCAAGCTTTTGGATGACGGAGATTCTGAGAAGTCCAGATAGAAACATATGGTGTAGTTCATCACAAAACAATTTAAAGCTATTATTGTTCACGTTATCTCTTTATGTTATTCTCAATGAAAGTTAATAGGTACATAGATTTTTCTCTGATATATCATGAATGTGTGATGAGTCTGAGGTCCACATTCATTTATGTGTGTCAGAGATAGGTTGTTCCATAAGAGTACTATGCAAAAATATTTAATTGACAGGCATATTAAATAAGCCTATAATTTACATTAATATTTTAACTGTATTTATTATATATATCTATATGGCAGAACATAAAGGTTTATGCCGTTAGCTTTTAACAGTTCCTGTAAAATTCAGTCAGTAAGAAGAAAAACCACTAGGTTTCAAAAAGCTACGTAGCACTTTTTTCTAAAAAAGATACATAAACTGCATTCAGAAAAAAATAAAAAGTGTCCATTAGCACCTCCCACTTATTTGTGTGGGCCCAGCACAATTTTAACACTTACAAAAGGAGGTGTTAATGGTGACATTTAAAAACACTGGTTTCAAGGGGTGGGGAGATTTTATTTTTAAAAAAAATTAGAACAAATCCCTTTTCTAATTTGTGGAAAAGAAAATAAATATATATATATATATATATATATATATATATATGACAAAATTATCATTTATTAGAAGAAAATGTTTAAAGTTATAGTGTTAATTTAAAAGGTGAATTTAACTTTATATATATATATAATATATAATACAATCTGTTATAAATAAAGATGTCTGCATAGTTTATAATACTTTAGGCCTCACTAACTTTCTAATCAATTAAAAGTATTTAAGGCAACATTGCACAATTTAGATAAAGGTCGTTAAAACCATGTGTTAACACAGCGTAAGGCATTTTTTGTTTGTTTTGCTACTTGCACTTCATTTAAAAAGTTAGGGTGAGGCCAAGGCGGGAGGATCACGAGGTCGCGTGATCGAAACCATCCTGGCCAACATGGTGAAATACCATCTCTACTAAAATACCAAAATTAGCTGGGTGGGGTGGTGCGTCCTTGCAATCCCAGCTACTCCGGAGGCGTCCGCACCCAGCAGGCAGACGTTGCAGTGAGCCCAGGTCGCACCATTGCACTCCAGCCTGACGCCTGGGCAACAGAGCGAGACTGTGTCTCAAAACACATCATAAAATAGAAATAAATTAGGGTAAATTTTTGGAATTAAGTTTAAAAGTAGAGAGAAGCATTTTGAATAGAAAAATGGGATGACCTACTGTGTGTGGAGATTTTCTTTAGGGTCCCACTTTTCATGTGAAAAAATTCAACTTTAAATTATTTATATGCTGAAAAGGAAATGATAAATAATGACTTTATTGCTAATATATTATGAAAATGAATAATATGCAAAATGGCCATCACGTGTAGGTTTGTAACGAATTCACTCTTAAACTGGAGTGGGGGCTATATAGTTTATATAACAATAATTTATTAATAAAAATATTCTAATGATTCACTCCTCATTCAAAAGTCTCACAGAATCTAATGTTTCAAGATTAATTTCTAAATTTGTCAAAGCTGTTAAATTTCAAAACAAGGGAGGAGATGAGATAGGCTAAATTGAGCACAGGTTTTGAGGGAAAAGACCCTGCACAGTTTAAGTCAGATTCAGCATTATATAAGCTCAGTGACTTCACTGACTTTATTAATCAATTTCTGTGTTTCAGATTTTTAGGATATAAAATTAGGAAAGTAGTAATGTCTACTCCATTAATTCCTAAAAGGAAAAAAGGAAATAATTATTAAAAATTATTTTTTAAACTGTAAAGCACCTTTATTATAGTTTTTCTACATAGTTTATAATACATAAGGTCCCACTAACTTTTTCTAATCAGTTAAAAGTATTTAAGGCAACATTGTACAATTTAGACAAAGGTTGTTAAAACCATTTTTTACACCTACAGCGTAAGTCATTATACTGTATATGTTTGAAATCCAGAACCACGTAAGTAATTAAACTTCAATAAACTGAGTAACAGATGTTCAGCAAATGGACAATTAAATTTATAGCTATTTAACCTAATGTGAAGTATGTTGATAGGAGGTGAAGTTTCACAAAGCCATACAAGTCTCTTACAACACTTATATTCAGCATTTATTGAATAGGCAAGATCTACAGCTTTAGAATACAAACTGTAGAAATTAATGTATCAATATGGAATACATGTACATACATTTTTCTCTCTTTCTCTAATTTTAATGGAATCATAAAAACACCCATACAACTGCCTGGGTCAAATCTGTAAGAGAGCTGAAACCTGAGGGCCATCTGACTGTGCTTCCTGCTAAGACACTAAGCCGCTTGTAGGAGGTGGTAGCTGGGATAAACCCCACAGCTATGGCTTCCATATTTGACTCAAGTCCTTTCACTTCTATTTTTGATATTTCACAAAGATTGTTCTAGTGATTTTTATGTGCAAGAAATTACGATAGAGACATTTGTTTCCTTTGTGAAATTTTAGAATTGCTTACAGCTAGATTACTCCCAGTTAGCTCGAAACAAAATTAATGAGTGACAATATGATAAACAATGTTTAAACATCTTACTTGACATAGTCAAACAAAAAAAACTAATCAAACTTATTTTTTTTTAAATTACCACATTTTCTAAATTTAAATTGGGCCAACAAAAAATCTAATTTGTATTTCCAATCCATTGTTCTGCTACTATATAAATACTGTAGCAATTCAAGGATTTACTTCAACATGGGATTTCACTAAGTATGTATTTATATAAAATATATTTTACTAAATATATACATATTATACATACATGCTTAGTGAAATATATAATATATAATTATATGACTTTTATACCTGTAACATATAATGATATAATGTATATTTAATTATCATGGGATTTCACTAAGTATGTATTTATATAAAATATATTTTACTAAATATATACATATTATACATACATGCTTAGTGAAATATATAATTATATGACTTTTATACCTGTAACATATAATGATATAATGTATATTTAATTATGCAATATATATTTATATATAATACAAGACAATATGTATACATATTTATGTATTATTATATATAAGTAATATTTATATATAATTATATGTTATTGATACAGGAGGGGAGGGAACTGCTGGGTAGAGACAGTCATGGTCCCCGGCTGGGACTCCATCCCAGGGCCTGTGGCCATGAACCTAGGTGAGGATAGGCATTTCTGTTTTTGTGCCCACATGTTGGGTTTACCAAGACCACCTTAGCCTGCCATGACCCCATCCTGTGCCTATAAAAACCCCAAGACTCTATGGGCAGAGACACAAGTGTCTGGACATCGAGAGGAACACATCAGTGGAAGAAGACAGTAGCAGACACCAGCAGATGCTGCCAGGCCATCTACAGCAGCACGACATGGAATTCGGCCTGGCCTGGTCAGAGGAATGTCTAGCTGCTGAGCAGCCCGACTCCAGGGGAAAACCACTTTGCCACGCCATCCCCCTTCTATCTCCCCATCCATCTGCTGAGCGCTACTTTCACTATTCAATAAAACCTTGCACTCATTCTCCAAGCCCACGTATGATCCAATTTTTCTGGTACACCAAGGCAAGAACCCACATACAGAAACCCTCTGTCCTTGCAATAAAGCAGAGGGTCTAATTGAGCTCATTAATACAAGTCACCTATAGACAGGTAAACTAAAGGACACACTGTAACATGCCCACTGGGGCTTCAGGAGCTGTTAGCATTCCCCCCTAGATGCTGCCAAGGGGTTGGAGCCCCACAGCCTATCTGCAGGCTCCCCCTAGAGGTCTGAGCTGTGGAACACCAAAAAAGTAAACCGCACCCTCATCGCATGACCTGCAAGAGAATAAAGGAATTTTCATTATAGTTTCTTCTGCTGTGCAGAAGCTCTTAAGTTTAATTAGATCCCATTTGTCTATTTTGGCTTTTGTTGCCATTGCTTTTGGTGTTTTAGTCATGAAGTTCTTGCCTATGCCTATGTCCTGAATGGTTTTGCCTAGGTTTTCTTCTAGCGTTTTTACAGTGTTAGGTCTTATGTTTAAATCTTTAATTCATTTTGAGTTAATGTTTGTATAAGGTATAAGGAAGGGGTCCAATTTCAGTTTTCTGCCTATGGTTAGCCAGGTTTCCCAACACCATTTATTAAATAGGGAATCCTTTCCCCATTGCTTGTTTTTGTCAGGTTTGTCAAAGATCAGATGGTTGTAGATGTGTGGCATTACTTCTGAGGCCTCTATTCTGTACCATTGGTCTATATCTCTGTTTTGGTACCAGTACCATGCTGTTTTGATTACTGTAGCCTTGTAGTATAGTTTGAAGTCAGGTAGTGTGATGCCTCCAGCTTCTTCTTTTTTTTTCCTTAGGATTGTCTTGGCTATGTGGGCTCTTTTTTTGGTTCCATATGAAGTTTAAGGAACTTTTTCCATTACATTGTTATATATAAATATTATTTGAATTATGTAATATATTATATTAAATATATTAAAGGCATTTCATTTAAATATTTTTAAGAGTTCATGTAACATATACAGTCTTCCAGGATTTTTATAAAAATAAAATGTCATAATGTTTTATAAAATCTTCATAATTTTTAAAGTGTAATGATAATAGCGTTACTATGTCTGTGAAATAATTACTTAGTTTCTCAATGCTAAGGACTCTACTAAATTCTCACTTTTGATGACTGTTGACTGATCAAGATTAACTGATTTGTTACTGAAGGGTGGTGTGGCTGTGGCAATTCCTTAAAATAAAATATGCCACATTGATGGACTCTTCCTTTCATGAACAATTTTATTTATAGTAGAACTTCTTTCTAAATTAGTGTCTATCTTTTCAAACTCTACTGGAGCTTTATTTATTAACTTGATGTAATATTCTAAATTTGTTGTCATTTCAACAATTTTAACAGCAATTTCATCAGAAGTAGGTTCCATTTCAAGAAACCACTTTATTTTTTCATCCATGAGACGCTATTTCTCTTCAGATGAGGTTTCATCATGAAATTGCAACAATTCAGTCACATATTCAGGCTTCACTTCTCATTCTATTTCTCTTGCTATTTCCATCACATCAGCACTTACTGTCTCCACTGAAGTCTTAAACCCCTCAAAGTGATCCAGGAGGGCTGGAATCAACTTGTTCCAAACTTTTTTTAATATAGATATTCCGACTTTATCTCATGAACCATAAATGTTCTTAATGAGATCTAGAATGGTGAGTCTTTTTAAGATTTTCAGTTTACTTAGCACAAATCCATCAGAGAAATAACTATCTGTGGCAGCTACAACCTTGTGAAACTATTTCCTGAATAATAAGACTTGACTGTAGGCTGTATAGAGGATCTTCCATTAGCAGGCATGAAATAGCATCAGTCTCCGTGTTCATCAGAGCTCTTGGGTGACTGGGTGCACAGATTATTGTTAATGAACAACAGTCTTTTGAAGGGAGTATTCTTTTCTAAGTAATAGGTCTCAAAAGTAGGCTTAAAATGTTCAGTAAACAGTACTGTAAATAGGTATACTGTTTTCCGGTCTTGTTTTGTTTCATTTTAGAGCACAGGCAGAATAGATTTACTATAATTCTCAAAGGTCCTAAGCTTCTTGCCATGGTAAGTGAACATTGGCTTCAACTTAGTCACCAGCTACATTAGCCTCTATCAATAAATTTCACCAGTCCTTTCAATCTTTGAGGCCAACAGTTCACTTCTTTCAAGCTATGAAAGTCATATTCTTCCAATGGAAGATGTATTTTCTTCCAATAAAAGACTGTTTGTCTACACTGAAAACTTGCTGTTTTATTGTAGCACTCTTCATCTAAGCTAGATCTTCTGGATAATGTGTTGCAACTTCTCCATCAGCACTGCAGCTTCACTTTGCATGTTTATTTTATGGATCTGTTTCCTTTTCTTAAACCTCATGAACCAGCCTCTGCTAGTTTTCAACTTTTCTTCTACAGCTACCTTACCTCACTCAGCTCTTATAAAATTAAAGAGAGTTAGGACCTTCAGCTGGGTTAGGTTTTGGCTTAAGGGAATGCGGAGGCTGGTTTTTCTATTCAGACAATTCAAAATTTTTCCATATCACAATTAGGCTGTGTTCCTTTCCTATTATTTGCTTGCTCATTAGAGGAGCACTTTTAATACCCTTCATGAATTTTCCCTTTGCATTCACAACTTAGCTAACTGTTTTGCACAAGATGCTTAACTTTTGGCTTACCTTGGCTTTTGACATTTCTTCCTCAGTAAACTGAATAATTTCTAGATTTAAATCAAGAAACAGGAGGCTCTTCACTTGAACACTTACAGATCTTTGTAGGGTTATTAATTTGCCTAATTTCAATATTGTGTCTCAGGGAACAGGAAGCCCCAAAGAGAAGGAATGTAAGATGTGGGAATGATCGGTTAGTAGAATACTGAGAACACACAAAACACTTGATTAAGTTTATTATCTGATGTGGGCATCTCAAAACATTTGCAATGGTGACATCAAAGATCACCAAAACAACTAAAATAATAGTGACAGTTTGAAATGCTGTGAGAATTACAAAAATGAGATAAAAAGACCCAAAGAACAAATGGCACCAGTAGACTTGCCACCGACCTTCAATTTTTAAGCACAATAAGATGATGTATAGCTGTACCTTGGAAGAATTTGCTTATCTCAATTCCCTTCTTGTTGTTTTTTAGCCATATGTTACTCAACTTAGATTCTCAGACATGATAATGTAATTTAATGAGCAAATGTAATGACACAATTCTGTAATGAGCAGTCCATTGTGTACTTCTATTAGCCGAGCTAGTATTTTATTGAGCACTTAATATGCATTAAGTACATGATTTTATCTAATTTCCCCTATAAAAGAAGCAGTTTTAGAATAACCATTGTTGTGAGCTGAATTAAGACAGTGAGATAAATACAGCCTTGAAGCTATTTTTGGTTTAAAGTACAGCCATCAAACGTTTTGGTCCCATTTACCTGTTACATATATCCAGCCATTTATTAAATGTGCATTCATCAGTAAGGATACACAATATAGTTCATTCAGCTTCTCTTGGCTCTTTGTCTTGCTAGTAATCCAATCAAATTTTGAGCAAAATATTTGCTCAAAGAAGATGCAATCATACTCTATGGGCAGGGTGTTATGATCTTATTTTTAGACATAACTCACTCCAACTTTCTCTCTCCCCATAATGGAACATAAGACCATTTAAAGACTAAACTTGGATTTTATTGCTAAAGAGTGTAAACTCCAGGGCTTACCTTGTATAAGGAAGTGTAAGGAATGATGTTAACATATTCTAGTCAATTTTCTTAAATCCTGCTTATTTTACCCATAAAATGTCATTTAAATCTTTCAATAAGCAAATCAAGTAGTTACTAAATTTACCAATGAAAATCTAAGTTTTAATGTTTCTATTGCTTATGTTAAATAGAAAGTCCTCAGATGTTGATTGCTAATAAAGATAACTGAGCTGTTTCAATAACTGGAACACTCAAACTGAAATTGAGGTTTCAGAACCTCTGCCTAGGTTTCAGAAGATTTATGGAAACGCCTGGATGCTCAGGCAAAAATGTGCTGCAGGGCAGGCCCTCCTAGAGAACCTCTGCTACGGCAGCGTGGAAGGGAAATGTGGGGTCAGAGCCCCACACAGATTCCCTACCGGGGCACTGCCTAATGGAGCTGTGAGAAGAGGGCCACCATCCTCCAGACCCCAGAATGGTAGACCCACCAACACCATGGGTCTGGAAAAGCCAGACACTCAAGGCCAGATGGTGAAAGCAGCTAGGAGGGAGGCTGTACCCTGCAAAGCCACAGGGGCAGAGCTGCCGAAGCCCATGGGAATGCAACTCTTATATCAGCATGAGCTGCATGTAAGACCTGGAGTCAAAGGGGGCCATTCTGGAGCTTTCAGATTTGACTGCCCTGCTGGATTTCAGATTTCCATGGGCACTTTCACCCCTTTGTTTTGGCCGATTTCTCCCACTTGGACTGGCTGTATTTACCCAGTGCCTGTACCCTCCATTGTATCTAGCAAATAACTAACTTCCTTTTGATTTACAGGCTCATCGGTGAAAGGGACTTGGCTTACCTCTGATGAGACTTTGGACTGTGGACTTTTGGGGTATTGTTGAGAAGACATGATTGGTTTTGAAATGTGAGGACATGAAACGTGGAGGGGCCGGGGTGGAATGATATGCATTGGCTGTGTCTCCACCCAAATCTCAACTTGAGTTTTATCTCCCAGAATTCCCACGTGTTGTGGGAGGGACCCAGGAGGAGGTAATTGAATCATGGGGTCAGTCTTTCTTGTGCTGTTCTGGTGATAGTGAGTAGGTCTCAAGAGATCGATGGTTTAACCGGGGTTTCCACTGTTGCTCCTTCCTCATTTTCTTTTGCTGTTGCCATGTGTGCCGTTCACCTCCCATCATGATTCTGAGGCTTCGCCAGCCATGTGGAACTGAAAGTCCAATTAAACCCCTTTTTCTCCCCTCTCAGATATGTCTTTACCAGCAGGGTGAAAATGGACTAATACAACCAGGGATCATAATGTTTCAGGCATCCAGGATTTAAAGTCTAAAATTTTATCACCAGGACTAGGTTTCTCTATTATAATTCCATAATTATATTTTCTCCCTTTCAGGCTGTGTAGCCAAAAACCAAGGTGAAAAATAAAAATGTAAATTATGAACAAACTTCAAAATAGTTGTGGTTAATATGTTCAAGAAAAAAAAGAATTATGGAAATAAAGGTGTAGAAATTTTTAACAAAGATTAGATTCTAGAAAATAGGATAAAGTTGATATTCTAGGATTGAAAAATAAAATACCTGCTATTAATACCCCAGTACATGGACTTCAAAAGTGTATTAGAAATAACAGAAGTCAATATCCAATATCAAAATAAAGCAGAGAGAATTAAGAGAAAGACAATATAAAAAAAGTGTCTGAGTCATGTGAGCACAAAGGAATATTTAATGTATGTTCAACCAGAATTCCAGAATTAGAGAAGAGAAAGAATGGGACAAAATAATAACTGAACAGTTAACCAGCAAAAATATTTAAAATTCTTTAAAGATAAATTTTCAATTTAACCAGCAAAAATATTTAAAATTCTTTAAAGATAAATTTTCAATAAGTTGAGAGAATCACATGCAGTGTAAACACAATAACAAGGAAAAACAATACCAATTTAAAAATCCCACCATGACTCATTTAAATCAAATTATAATAGCAAATAATAATACCAAAAGCAGCCAGAGGAAAGAAGCATAGTACCTTCAAAGGAGCAAAACAAGACAGCTTACTTTTCAACGAAAATGACAATTGTTTAAAACAACTGAAAAATATTAATAAGATGCTGAAGTGTGAAAAGAGAAAGAAAAATACTGTTGTCTAGAATTCTAAATTAACAAAAATGTCATTGAGTACTAAGATTGAATAAACATTTTTGGAAAATAAGCGACAACTTATTTTGTTTTAACCCACAGAGCCTGAACTGGAAAGATGCTAACAACAGCTCTTCAAGAAGTGTAAAAATAGTCAAAGGAAGTACAATAGAAATACAGGAATAGACTTTGACATATTTTCCTGAGCATTACTGGGTTGACAGTGAAGATGAATCACCTGTCCCTCACATTCTAGTATCAAAAGCTGAGATCAGAAGTCCCATGTAAAAATTTATTGGCTGGGCATGATGGCTCACACCTGTAACCCCAGTACTTTGGAAGGCTGAGGTAAGCAGATCACTTTAAGTCAGAAGTTCGAGACCAGCCTGGCCAATATGGTGGAACCCATCTCTACTAAAAACACACAAAATTAGCTTGGTGTGGTAGTCCCAGCTACTCAGGAGGCTGAGGCAGGAGCACTGCTTGAACCCGGGAGGCAGAGGTTGCAGTGAGCCGAGATTGCCCCACTGCACTCCAGCCTGGGCGACAGAGGGAGATGCCATTTCAAAAGAAAACTACCAAAACACGTTCCAGTACTTGGATAAAATATGTTTGGTGACTTGCTATCTTTAAAAATTCATATTATTAATTACTTAAATTTTTGTTAAAAACCAGAAAGTGACTCTTGTAGCATTTCTGTGAGGCCAGACAGTATCCTTACACATAGGTGGAAAAAGTAAGTTAAAAAATTAGTAAGAAAATTGTCAGTGGTCTATACCAAGTTAGTATCAGTGAGATGGGACTTAAGATCTCCCTACTTTTCCTTATTTCACTGATAATGAAATAGCTGATTGCTAGGTGTAACCAAATTGTGTCCCTGTGATATCAGTAAGTGTAATATTTTGTGCGTATTTCTCATATAAATACATGTCCACCTTCTCAGTTCATTTCACACTGATACTACACTAGACTATAGCCACAATATTAGCCATTTGAAAGTTTGCCACGTCTATGATAGAAAGTAGAAGAATCAAGATCAAAACCCAGACGTACTGATTCCTTGCACAGAAATCATTTTGTCCTCTCTCAAAATAGAAGAATATTAAGTAAAACAGAAGTAAGCTGAAAGAATGAATTATTATTTGGACTAAGTACCCGAGATACTCCGAATTAGTTCACATGTTGTGACAATATATCTCAACACCTATAACTTCATTGTCTCCACCCTCTGATGCCATAGTTATACCTGAATTGCTCCAAAGAACATTACAGTTTATGTCAATACCAGAGAATTCTGAACATAATTTGGCAAAAGAAGATGGAACACTTTCATTCAGGAAATTGTTCTTCTTAATTGCCAGCTCATTTTATGTGTAAAATCTTCTTCTGAAGAAATAATAGGCATTCCTTTATAGGAATATGCAAACTGTCGAGAATTATGAAGTCCCAAGTCTTTGAATTTCGTGAAGATGAAAAAGTAGAAAGTTCTTTTTTTACAAGTGGTGTGAATATAACTATGTTACAAACCTTTTTCAAGGCTTTAAAAATTATTTTAGCACTAAATTAAAATGTGTTAAGTAGAGAATGGATTTTATCCTTATTAAATGGAGACTGTACCATTTAGAGATAAGAGATCAGAGATGTTGATATTTTAACTACTGGGAAGTTATTACAATGACTAGTAGCAAGGCAGGTAAGTATCTAACTAATAAAACAGCACACAGTGTAAAAATATAAACTCTGAGTTTGACTCGTTTGGGTGGTTTTTTTTTTTGAGACTGAGTTTCGCTCTTGTCAACCAGGCTGGAGTGCTGTGGTGCAATCTTAGCTCACGGCAACCTCTGCCTCCCAGGTTCGAGTAATTCTCTTGCCTCAGCCTCCCAAGGAGCTAGGATTACAGGACGTACCATCACACCCGGCTAATTTTTTGTATTTTTAGTAGAGATAGGGTTTCGCCATGTTGAGCAGGCTGGTCTCAAACTCCTGACCTCAGGTGATCTGCCAGCCTCAGCTTCCCAAAGTGCTGGGATTAAAGGCGTGAGCCACCCTGCCTGGCGGAGTTCTCACTCTTCAGCACTATAAAAGGAGAAGCTGTAGAAACGTCAATGAATCTTGCCAAGAATGGAGAGAACTGCATCAAGCAAACATACAGACAACTAAGTTATTTTTCACATTTCTTCAATATGTCACTTTAATCTCTTTCATTTCTTTGCCAGTCTCTGCTACCTTTAATCTCAGCCTGCTTGATTCAGATTTTATGCTTTCATATTGCTCAAATTTGGTGACTCTATTTTTCCTCCAGCAGTTTTTCCCTGATCAGCACATAGACACAACCCCTAGCATTCACCATCTCTACACCCATTACGTGATTATCAGGCTGGAGTATTATTTTCCATTTTGCTATTTGTATACTGCCCACAAACCAGTTACTAACTCAATTATTGGATCACGAATTTCTTCCAATATAAGGAGCACATTAAAAGGAAACAGAAAAACTCCTTCAAATGAATAACTGACAAAACTCTACTCTCTATCAGGAGATAAAAGGCCAGTCTGGCACTTTGGAAGTTCTATCTCTAAGGTGACTGAGACTTTTATTACACGTAAGAAGATGTGAACTCAAATATTGGCAGAATTTTTCAGATGAAATATAAATATTTCAAGAATTAGCTTATATGGGTTAACTAGAGTTGACAAAGTTTATTAGGCAAAGATGAAAATCATTACTTTTACTCTGAGCATGGCCCCGTAACAAGCAGAATCAAAGTTGTAATGGTAAGGAATAAGGAAATTGAAATCTATTTCTAACAGTTTTGCCTATTTTCTTCTGAAACTGTAGGTAGTCTATGGAATCAGCAGCTTGGAGCCTGATGCCGTCGATCAGTGATTGAAGTCACGACTCCCTGCCCTTCATCCTCTGACCCCCGTCACTCCATGGGAAATCAGAATGGCACTTCGTTACCATCAGGTCAGTAGGTAGCCTAAGGTTTCCCTCTTGTTTCCACTGGCGTTGCAGTGGGGCAGGGTTATTAACAGCCAGTGGAGGTGAAAATCCAGCATCTCTTTTTGCCTCCTCTGACACTGGAGTTGGGTGCCTTTGTATAGCCTGGTAAGGGTGAGTCCGGGTCATCATGAAGCGAGGTGGGCTCACGGCTGCTTCTGCGGTGTTTTGCTAGAGTAGATCTCTTATTGTCTAAAAGAGATTGTCTATTTCTGCCTTGCTAGGCTGCTCCTTCGATAGAGAGAGTGGATTTTGTTGAGACTTTATTTTGCCTGTGCCTATCGGTGTTTCTGTGTTGGGGGCTTCTTCTGTTTCAACACTGGGTCATATGAGACCAAAATATGAGAGCAGAGGGACACCCAGGGATCCTGCCTCCTTTCCTTCATCTCTCAGAGCCCTCTTAACCTGTTTGGTACGTAATTTGCAGGGGTTTTAGTTATTCCTCGTGGGAGGAATAGTGAAAAGGACATACTTCAACTTCTCAGAAGTAGAAATTCCCTGCAGTCATTTTAACTTTCCTAGAACTAAAAGGTGCTTATGTGTGTAGCAGCCAAATGGAAAGGATGTTCTTTCCTGCCTGAAGGTATTATTTCTACTATCCTGTTTCTACTAGTACAGGAAAAATTTATATTGCAAAAATAAACATTCTAACTTATATTGACACAATTTCTCTGTGTATCTACTTGGATTAGCTAAATAGTGTTATAGAAACTTGTGGTAACAGAAAAGTCTGAATTTTTTTTTTCCATTCGCTGGCTTAATACTTTAAGTTTTCCTTAGTTCTTATTCCCAGGGATAATTAAAAGAAAACTTTTATAAATGTAATTAGGATTAAGACCATCTCATACATTGCTCTTATAACTCATTTTAAAACAGAATACCCTGCATCATTTTTCTCCTACATAGATCAACAACTACATTCTTGGTGTTGGATTAGCTAATTACTATCAAAGTAATTACTTTGAATGGTAAAAATGCTAATTAAGGTTTGCACCAACCTAAAGTCACGCTGGGAAATGTGACTACAGTATATGGAGAGTGGGTACATTAGAGTTCAGGAAATCTGTTTCCTGATCTGGAGTCTCATTGCATAAGGTTGTTTAATAGTAGATGTAAATACTCATAAAGATGTGATTTATATTTTTGCACCACTTTTCTGTAAAGGATAGACTTCATCAAAGGAATTACTAGATTTTAATGAAGGTGTGTCCTTGGAGCAGATATGTGGTGGGCTTAAATGACAACCAGCTAAAAGAGAATAAGACAAAAAATTTGAATTCTGTTTTCAAATGAAAAAAGCTGAGACAATGGTTAACTAAAGTTTATACAACCAAATGTCATGTAAGAAATGCACTGTAGTCATAATTTTCTATACAGCTCAGCTATGCTATTTATATAATCATCATAATATAAATGCAGAATTTTGTTTGAATAAAATGATAACACTAAACTGGGAAGATTAGGAGAGAAGTCCATTGTGAAAGCAGCTACAAAAGGCAAGAAATCCTCATCTTTTAAAAGAAGAACCTAATACATAATTTCTAAAACTGAGAAATCAAAAAATAGCGATATGCTATGGAGGAAAGTTCTCAAAAAAATTAAATGTAATAAAAATGATACTATGTAAAGAGCAGGAATTTATATTCAAGAATGCTTAGACAGTGAACTGCTATGTTTTTAGCCTAGAGTAGTTATTAATCTCTAAATGATCTGTATTACCTTTTTAAGTAAATAGGAATGTATAAGACATATATCTACAGAGAAGTCTAGTTGAATTTTAAATTTAAAGTAACTCTTTAGAGAGAGATCCAAGATGGCTGACTAGCAACAGCTCAGGAATGTAGCTCCCAGTGAAAGCGCAGAGAACCAGTGGATGCCGCACTTCCGGACGAATTTTTGTTGCCCACAGACCGCGAGATTCCCAGCAGAGAAGACACACGGGTCGCCAACGCGACTCTTTTGGCCGGCACGGCTCTTTTGCCGGCGCCCGGCGCGGCGCTTCCCAGTACACAGTAAACGGGACGAACGGGCTCGGCTGGTCCCATCCCCACAAGGAAAACAGCAATTGGAAGCGCTGAGGACTGAGAGTTTCACAGCAAGCACAGCGAACCCGGGAAGGTCTGGCTCTGAGGGGAACCGGCGTCCGCCAAAGGAAAACTAAGAAACCGAAAAACTTCATCACCGGGCGGAGAGAGATCCAAGATGACCGCGTAGCAGCAGCTCGGGATTGTGGCTCGCGGTGAGGGCGCAGAGAGCAAGTGGACGCCGCAGTTGCAGATGAATATTTGATGCCCACGGACTGGATGATTCCCGGCGAGGGAGCCACATGGGTCGCCAGCGCGACTCTTTCGGCCGGCGCGGCGCTTCTCGGTGTGGAGTGTGCGGGACTGGACGCCCTTTTAGTCGGGGCTCGGCGGGTCCCGTCCCCACAGGGAGAACAACAATTGGAAGTGTTGAGGACTGAGAAGCACAGCTGAACCCGGGAAGGCCCAGCTCTGTGGGGAAGGAGCGCCCTCCGAAGGAAAACTAAGAAACAGAAAAAACTTCATAACTAACAAGCCGGACGTCCACTCAGAGACCCAATCTGAAAGTCTGCAATTACAAAGATGACAGGTGGATAAATCCACAAAAATGGGAAGAAACCAGTGCAAAAAGGGTGAGAACACCCGAAATCAGAATACCTCTCCTCCTACAGGGGATCGCAGCTCCTCATCAGCAAGAGAACAAGGCTTGACGGAGGATGAGTGTGATGAACTCACAGAATCAGGCTTCAGAAGGTGGATAATAAGAAACTTCTGTGAGCTAAAAGAACATGTTCTAACCCAATGCAAAGAAACTAAGAACGTTGAAAGAAGA
>PVKP010032645.1:0-25738 GCA_004027715.1 Plecturocebus donacophilus | reverse complement strand
GTGAGTGTGCATGTGCACCCATGGCTGCCACTGACGTAGCCCAGGTGCATGTGAGGACATGAGAGTAGCGTGGCTGTCACCTGTAGTCATGGGGTGCGGTGAGAAGCAGGGTGCATAAATGGGGAAAGAAGCCAACCTGAGTCGACCCCCAGGTGCCTCAGTTTTGCCCCTGCATGTGAGGTGGCACTGGCCCTGCTTCCCTAGGGCTGATGTGTCACAGAGAAGCCAAGGTGGAAAGGGCAGGAACACATCCCAGTCCTCCTGGCTACCAATTGCACTCATAGCAACCCTCGAGGCAGGTGCTGCTATTGTCCCCGCATCCCACGCAGGGAACCTGAGGCTCAGGGCTGTAAAGTGGCTTGCAGCTGGCAGGTGGCTGACTTGAGACCAGAACCCAGGTCTGCCTGACTTCAGGGCGTCTCCCCCAAACCTGAGCTGCTGCCCCAGGTCACACCAAGGCCTGGTCACCTCGTCCTCCCTCCAGGCTCTGGGTCTCAGTTCCTGTCCCCTGGGCAGCTAGCTGCTTCTCCCCTGCCTGTAGGACCTGAGACTCTTCCTTGACTCAGGGATGTTCGGTAGGTTGTCCCAGGCCAAGGAATCCCATCAGGCCACCTGGTCCAACCCCTTGTCATTCCATGGGGAGCCCGAGGCCTGAGGCCTAGTGCTTAAGGTTGCAAAGCACATCCGGCCAGAGCTGGGGCTCCAGCCCCCTGCCTGGTGGTCCAGGAATGGGCTGCTTTTCTCTCTTCCTTCTCCCCAGCAGATTGGCTCCTGGAGGGACTATCGGCACAGACACACACCCCTTTCTCTCTCTCCTCCGCCATCCCCAAGCCCCACCACCATTTCCCTGCCGTCCTCAAATGGGACGGGGCGGGAGGGGGGCTCAGCTGCTGGGAGAAGTCGAGGTTTCTGGACATCCCTCCCTCTTCCCTCCATTCCTGGGCATGGATCCCTGTTCAGATTCATGGAATCCACAGGCTGCTCAGAGGGACCCAGTCCTTCCCCAGCCCCTGTCTCCGCCCCCACCTCCCAGTATAAACACCACGGCTGGCCGGTCTCAGTGGCTCATGCCTGTGATCCCAGCACTTTGGGAGGCCGAGAAGGGCAGATCATGAGGTCAAGAGATTGAGACCATCTTGGCCAACATGGTGAAACCCCGTCTCTACTAAAAATACAAAATTAGCTGGGCCTGATGGTGTGCACCTGTAGTCCCAGCTACCAGGGAGGCTGAGGCAGGAGAATCACTTGAGCCCGGGAGGTGGAAGTTGCAGTGAGCTGAGATAGTGCTATTGCACTCCAGCCTGAAGACAGAGAGACTCCGACTCAAAAAATAAAATAAAAATATGTAAACACCACAGATAATAATGTATATTTACCCAGGGGCTTGCAGCCTCTCAACAGCAAGCCTATAACATCCAACTGGTGCCACACAGAGGGTGTCAGGGGACTGCCGGGGCGTTAGTGCCCTTGCCTGACACTGGCCTCATGGGCCAGCACGCCCCAGGTGGGCCAGCCTCACCACTGCGCACAGCCACAGCAGGTCCACCTGCCTTTGTGGTGTATGGTTGTAAAAATGGGTGACCCAGAAAAACTCTTTTAGACTGTTTTGAAACTTCTAATATTGAGGCTCCTGCATACGCCATCTTCTATCGTGTAAACCTAGGTGCCTGAAGCCAGCCCCTTGGTAGGTCAGGCTGGAGACCACCCCAGCACCACGGGTGGTGGAGAGATGCTGGGTTCGCAGGAGGTGGCGAGAGCAGTGGCATGCTACCATTATCGCCTTTCCCTGAGTCCAATCCACCACTCCCCTGCCCCAGAGGTTTTCCCTCCTCTTCTCTCTGTACTGGTACATCCCACAGGTTAGGGTTTATGTGGTGGGATTGCGGGTACCATAAGGATAAGAAGGGACTGGATTGGTTCATTATGTTGATTCGTTTCAGCTCTGGACTCCATAGAACTAAATTGGAATCCTGGTTCTGCCACTTGCTTGTGACCTAGAGCAAGCGACACTACCTCTTAGAACCTCAGTTTCTTTATTCATAAAGCAGGCACTTATCCATTCATTCACATCCACTCATTCATCCATCTACTCACCTGTAAATCCACCCACCCACCCACTCACTTATCCGTCCAGCCACTTTTTTTTTTTTTTTTTGAGATGGAGTCTTGCTCTGTCACCCAGGCTGGAGTGTAGTGGTGCAATCTCGGCTCACTGCAACCTCTGCCTCCCAGGTTCAAGCAATTCTCCTGCCTCAGCCTCCCAAGTAGCTGGGACTACAAGCTCACACCACCAATCCTGGTTAATTTTTGGTATTTGTAGTAGAGACGGGGTTTCACCAAATTGGCCAGGCTGGTCTCGAACTCCTGACCTCATGATCCACCCTCCTTGGCCTCCCAAAGTGCTGGGGTTACAAGCGTGAGCCACAGCACCCAGCCACCATCCATTTGCTTCTCGATAGGTACTAAGGGCCAGGGTCTGGCCCAGGGCCCGAGGTATGAAATGGGCTCATGAAGACTAGATTTGTCATCATTTAGTCCTTATTTCCACCATGAAACATATTTCTGGGCCAAGCGTGGTAATCCCAGACCTTTAGGAGGCTGAGGTGGGCGGATCACTTGAGGTCAGGAGTTCGAGACCAGCCTGGCCAACATGGGGAACTCTGTCTCTATTAAAAAAGCAAAAAAAAAAAATTTAGCCGGGCATGATGGTGGGTGCCTGTAATCCCACCTACTCGGAAGGCTGAGAAGGAGAATCGCTTGAACCCAGGAGATGGAGGTTGCAGTGAGCTGAGATCACAACATTGCACTCCAGTCTGGGGGACAGAGCTAGACTCCATCTCAAAAAAAAAAAGAAAAAGAAAAGAAACATTTCTGAATTTTACAGACCTAGACTTCAAATGGGCACAGTAAACATCAAAAGGCAATGCTGATGGTGGGTGGGGATTAAATAAATAAATAAATAAGGCAATGCTTAAGCCAGTGATATATATCTGCCCAGGGCCACATGGCCTCTTCACAGCCGTTACCCATGCAAGCCCGTATAACAACTGGCCGGCACCACACGGATGGTGTCAGAGGATTCTGGGCGGTTGCTGCCCCCGCCTGACACCAGCCTCACGGGCCAGCACGCTCCAGGTGGGCCAGCCTCTCCGCCTCGCTTGGCCACAGCAGGTCTATCTACCTTTGTAGTGTATGGTTATAAAAATGGGTGACCCAGAAAAATGCCTTTTAAACTATTTCAAAACTTCTAATATTGAGGCTTCTGCATATGCATAGTCTTCTATGGTATAAACCCTAAAGCTGTCACTGGGGTGGGGAACAGAGCTGAGCAGTCTCTTGGCCAGGCCAGTCTGGGAGGCTTCCAGGAGGAGGGGTTTTGGGGAGCTGTGTGCCAGTCTAGAGGTGACTTGCGTAGGGATGATGCCTAAGGCAGAGAGGGGAATGGAAGGTGCCCAGGGCCGAGGAGAGGTCCGGAATCAGAATACCTGCCCAGAGGCCCATGGCCTTCCCAGAGCCTGCTGGACACCCAGCCAGGCTGGCCAGCACAACCAAGGGCAGGGAGGATGGGACGCAGCCACAGGATGAGGCCCCAGGCTTGCTGGGAAGGTACTGGAGTGGGAGGTGGCCTCCACCAGCTGCAGAGTCAACCAATACTGTAACCACCCAAGGGGTTTACCTTGCCCACTCCCGAGACAGAGCTGATTCATCAAGACAGGGGAATTGCAATAGAGAAAGAGTAATTCATTCAAAGCCAGCTGTGCGGAAGACCAGAGTTTTATTATTACTCAAATCAGTCTCCCCGATCACTCAGGGAGCAGAGTTTTTAAGGATAACTTGGTGGGTGGGGGGAAGCCAACAAGCCAGGAGTACTGATTGGTCAGGAATGAAATCACAGGGAGTCCAAGCTGCCGTTTTGTACTGAGTCAGTTTCTGGGCCACAAGATCAGATGAGCCAGTTTATTGATCTGGGTGGTGCCAGCTGATCCATCAAGTGCAGGGTCTGCAAAATATCTCAATATCTTAGGAGCAGTTTAGAGAGAGTCAGAATCTCGTAGTCTCCAGCAGCATGACTCCTAAACCATAATTTCTAATCCTGTGGCTAATGTTAGTCCTACAAAGGCAATCTAGTCCCCAGGCAAGGAGGTCCGCCTCGGGAAAGGGCTGTTACCGTCTTTGTTTAAGCTCTAAGTGATGAATGAAGTTTCTCCCAAGGTTAGCTCAGCCTATGCCCAGGAATGAAGAAGGACAGCGTGGAGGCTCGAAGCCAGGTGGAGTCAGTTAAGTTAGAGCTCTTCCAGCATCTTAGTCACAATTTTGCAAAGGTGGTTTCAATAGCAGCCCTGAAGCTGTTGCTGTCCCTGGACTCAGCTTAGCTCATCAGACACTAAACTACGTGCTTTCTCGTGCCCAGTCTGAGCTCTGTGGACACCCTACCTGCCCTGGGGAATTACACTTGGTGGGTACATGGACACTGCCCCCAGCTCCCCGGGTGCCCCCTTCCCTCAGCTGCTGCAGCTGTGAGCTGCCAGGAGCTCGAAGCTCTCTAGAGGACACATTTGGCTGATGGGAGCCATGCTACTGGCCCACCTGGGAGGTTACCAGTGATGATTGAAGGCCGGCAGCGTGGCTTGGGTGGGGGTGTGGGGTGGGGGTGTGGAGCAGTCCAGTCCTCTTGCCTCTGGATTTCACAGCCTCTTTGGTGCCATTCATGCCCTGAAGCTCCCCTTCAGATCAGCCTGGGGCAGCATTTCTTCCAAAACCACATCTCGGCCCAGCCCTGCCCTATCCTGCTTCTCACCCTCACAGGTTTCTTGAAAACTCAATAAAACTCCTGCACAAGAATTCCCATCTCTGGCTCTGCTTCTGGGGAGCTCGATGCCCACAGATTTGGCAATCTCTCCCACTGAATGTACATCAGAGCTGCGTGGGAGTGTGGCCCAATCTTGGGGGCACAGAAAAGCCTCCCAGAAAAGGTGACATTTGAACTGGGGTCTTGAAGATTCAGTAAGAATAGCCCAGTTGACTGGTCCAAGTTTACAACTAATTGATCACAACCTGGAGCAGATTTCTTTCTTCCTTCTCTACCCTCACTGCTTCTCCTGACTAGCCTTAAAAAAAAAAAAGTGCCAGGAGCGGTGGCTGATGCCTGTAATCTCAGCACTTTGGAGGGTGAGGCGGGTGGATCATGAGGTCAGGGGGTCAAGACCAGCCTGGCCAAGATGGTGAAACACCGTCTCTACTAAAAATACAAAAATAGCTGGGCATGGTGGCAGGTGCCTGTAATCCCAGCTACTTGGGAGGCCGAGGCAGGAGAATTGAACTTGGGAGGCGGAGGTTGCAGTGACCTGAGATTGCACCATTGCACTCCAGCCTGGGAGACAGAGCAAGACTCTGTTTCAAAAAAAAAAAAGGAATTGCTCAGTTGAAAGTTGCCTGCTGCGTTAGATCAAGCTGTCTGCCCTAATTGCTGAGGATGAGGAGAAGGACAGATTAGGAAAAGAGGCAGCTTGAGCAAAGGCCCTGAGACAGGGCACATACAGGAAGAGATGGCACGTGTGGCTGGAGGGCAGAGATATGGAAGGAGGGCAGGAGATGAGATTAGAAAGGAATTTCGGCTGGGCGCTGTGGCTCAAGCCAGTAATGCCAGCACTTTGGGAGGCTGAAGCGAGTGGATCACTTAAGGCCGAGAGTTGAGACAAGCCTGGCCAACATAGTGAAACTGTGTCTCTACTTAAAAATACAAAAATTAGGCTGGGTGTGGTGGCTCACATCTATAATCCCAGCACTTTGGGAGGCTGAGGTGGGTGGATCACTTGAGGTCAGGAGTTCGAGACCAGTCTGGCCAACAAGGTGGAACCCAGTCTCTACTAAAAATACAAAAATTAGCCAGATGTGGTGGTGCATGCCTGTAGTCCCAACTACTCAGGAGGCTGAGGCAGGAGAATGGTTTGAACCTGGGAGGTGGAGGTTGCAGTGAGCCGAGATCACACCACTGCACTCCAGCCTGGATGAAAGAGCGAGACTCTGTCTCAAAAACAAGGAAAGAAAGGAGTTTAGTGCCAGCGCAGAGACAGAATACCTGTCACCATGTAAGCCAGGGGCTGTGAGTTCACACCGCCCACCACCCCTTGTCTTGCAACACAGTCGAGACTGATGGATTGTCACACTCTTTCTTGTTGAGCCTAGACAAAGCCTCAGAATTCTCAACCTTGTGCCCTGGCAGGTTCTATCTACTGATGGAATTACCATGGGTTGACACCCATTGATTATCCCCACCCCGGGTCAAGTCCAAGCTGGACCTGTGAGATGTGGGCTGAGTCCATAGGCCTCCTGAGAATGGGTCTGAGTACAGTAGGGGTCCCTGGGGAAGCAAGCATTGTGGCCCATAAATAGGTTAGGCGGTCAGGAAACGGGAAATCCTGCAACACAATGAGGCCTGCTGTGCAGGGGTTTCCTCCGGGCTGAGGGCCGGGCTGAGGATGCTTCTGGAGCCAAAAGCCTTGCAGTGGAGCAAGACTCCTGCTTGCTGGCCCCAGGCACCAGGTCTTCCCACAGCTCTCAGGGGGACTCAAGGCCTCACCCCACCCAGCCCAGCAAGGGCAGTTCAGGACAGCCCAGGATGTGCGAGGACAGGCAGCGTTCCACTGAGGGGACAGCGATTATCCACCCGGCTCCCAGCTGAGCCCTGGCACCAGGCGGTGGTAGGGGCTGCAGTGGGAGCCAGGCAGGGGCCAGGGAACAGATGAACCCCCTCCAGGGTCAGTGAGTACTTCTGCCGGGCCTTCCGAGCCCAGGAGCCCAAACACTGTGTCTGTGGCCCTGTCTCCAGCCAGGGCTCCCCAGGGCACAGTAAGCACCAAGCTGACCCTCCCTGGACCCCAACAACAGAGATATGATGTAGTCCCTCAATAGAGAAATGTGAAAACATGCTCCAGAAAAATTCTGTTAAATAGGCAAATAACAAAACACAAAATCCTATAGGATCACAATTCTGTTAAAATACAAGCAGCAATCTGTGTTCATGCGTGCACAAGCATGTGCACGAAAAAGGCAGGAAGCAGAGGCGTCACATGTCAAGGTGGTAGGGGATTTTTATTTTCTTTTTTGAGCTTTTCTGGACTTCTTAGATTTTCTTTCTTTTTTTTTTTTTTTTCAGAGATGGGGTTTTACTCTGTTGGCCAGGATGGTCTTGATCTCTTGACCTCGTGATCCACCCTCCTTGGCCTCCCAAACTGCTGGGATTACAGGTGTGAGCCACCGCGCCTGGCCCCATTTTTAATTTTTTTTTTTTAAAGACGGGGTTTCATCATTTGGTCAGGCTGGTCTTGAACTCCCAGCCTCAGGTGATCCGCCCGCCTTGGCCTCCAAAGTGCTTGGATTACAGGCGTGAGCCACCACTCCCAGCCTTCCTAGATTTTCTACAGTGAACTTTGAAATCATTTGAAAAAAGAAAAAGAAAGGCTGAGTGTGGCAAGGTGCACCCGTAGTCCTGGTTACTTGGGAGGCTGAGGTGGGAGGATCATTTGAGCCCAGGAGATAGAGGCTGCAGTGAATTACGATCATGCTACTGCATTCCAGCCTGAGCAACAGAGCAAGAGTGTCTAGTGAAAAAAAAAGTTGGCTGAGCGTGGTGGCTCACACCTGTAATCCCGGCACTTTGGGAGGCAGAGGCGAGTGTATTACGAGGCCAGAAGTTCAAGACCAGCCTGGCCAAGATGGTGAAACCCTGTCTCTACTAAAAATACAAACATTAGCTGGGCACGATGGCAGGCACCTGTAATCCCAGCTACTCGGGAGGCTGAGGCAGGAGAATTCCTTGAACCTGGGCGGCAGAAGTTGCAACGAGCCAAGATCACGACATTGCACTCCAGCCTGGGTGATAGAGTGAGACTCCATCTCAAAAAAAAAAAAGTTTTTAAAGAAAAAACCAACACCCAAATCCTACAATACCTATTTTCTTTTTTTTTCTCTTATCTTACACTATTTACCAACTGAACAATACCTGTTTTCTTTTGCATACCATGTTTACAAAGAATTTTTAAAGCAGTGAGAAAATACTGATAGAGACTGTAACACGGAGGGGGAACAGGATGTGACATTGTATACATTGTATGTAAAGGAGGGGATGCCCAGGACAGGACGGGGCAGGAAGGAAGCCAGGGATTAGAGTCACTGACTTTAGTGGGGCCATCGCCACAGGCCCGCCACCTATAGTATAGGATGATGCCCACACCCTACACACACCGCATACCACTAGGTTTTAACAGTTTTGGCAATCCAGTCATGGAACATAAGTGTCTCGTCGTTTGCACATTCCTGATCACTGAGCCTCACTTTTCTTCTCAGTGCATCATTACTAAAATTTTCAGCGTATGGAAAAGTGGAAAGAATTGTACCATGGACTGGGCACAGTGGCTCATGCCTGTAATCTCAGAACTTTGGGAGGCGGAGGCAGGTGTATCATGTGAGCTCAGGAGTTTGAGACCAGCATGGACAATGTGGTAAAGCCCCGTCTCTACTAAAAACACAAGAAATTGGCCGGGTGCAGTGGCTTACGCTTGTAATCCCAGCACTTCGGGAGGCCAAGACGGGCGGATCATGAGGTCAAGAGATTGAGACCATCCTGGACAACATAGTGAAACCCCATCTCTACTAAAATACAAAAATTATCTGAGCATGGTGGCACGTGCCTCCTGCCTACTCGGGAGGCTGAGGCAGGAGAACTGCTTGAAGCCAGGAGGCGGAGGTGAGCCGAGATTGCACCATTGCACTCCAGCCTGCACCTGGTGAAAGAGTGGGAATCTGTCTCAAAAATGAAACCAAACCAACCAACCAACCAAACAAACAAAAAACACAAAAAATTAGCCAGGGGTGGTGGCACGTGCCTATAGTCCCAGTTACCCAGGAGGCTGAGGTAGAAGATTCATCTGAGCCCAGGAAGTCAAGGCTGCAGTGAGCCGTGATCACAGCACTGCACTCCACTGTATTAGAGCCTGCGCAATGGGAGTGAGACTCTGTCTCAAAAAAAAAAAAAGAAAAGAAAATTGTACAATGAATACCCAACCACCCACCATATGGGTTCTGCAATTCATATTTTACTACACTTGCTTTAATACATATCTATCTATCCATCCATGACTACTTTTTAAATATATATTTCACTGTAAATTACAGACATTAGACACTCCATCCCTAAACACTTGTGCATGCATATTATTCACTAGAATTGAATATTTGTTTATAGTTCTTCCCCACCCCAGGTCAAATTTACATATGGTAATGTCACAATTTTTTTCTTTTTCTTTTTTTTTTTGAGACAGAGTCTTGCACCATCACCCGGGCTGGAATGCAATGGTGCGATCTCGGCTCACTGCAACTTCTACCCTCCTGGTTCAAGCAATTCTCCTGCCTCAGCCTTCTGAGTAGCTGGGATTACAGGCACCTGCTACCATGCCCTGATAATTTAAATTTTTGTATTTTTAGTAGAGACAGGGTTTCACTATGTTGGCCGGGCTGCCTTTTTTTTTTTTTTTTTTTTTTTTGAGATGGGATCTCACTACTTTGCCCAGGTTGGTCCCCAACTCTTGGCTTCAAGCTATTTTCCCACCTTGGCCTCCCAAAGTGCTGGGATTACAGGCATGAGTCATCATGCCTGGTCTGGTAATGTAACAATCTTAAATGTGTCATTTGATTAGTGATGACAAATGCATACACCTGTGTAACCCAGTTCCCTGTCATGATCTAGAACATGACCTCCAGAAAACTGCCTCCCCGCCACTGGCCACCTGGTCAGTCTGTAACCCACCACTCTCCTGAGGCACTTGGGAATGCCCGATTGCACTTATGTTTTCATCATAGATGATTTTTGCCTATTCTGAAACTTCCTATCAATGGAATCACGCCACTTGTACCTGTTTTTGTTTGGCTTCTTTCATTCAACCTTGTGTCTATGAGGTTTATCCATTTGCCATAGTCATTGCAATAGTTCATTACTGTTGTCAAACAGTTTCATTGTATGGATAGACACATTGTTTATTCATTCCCTTGTTGATGGACACTTAGTCTGCTTACATTTTTTACTTATTATTAATAAAGCTGCTATAAGCACCTTCATAGATAAGTCTTTTTGTGAGCACATGTTTTCGTATCTCTTGGAATGCAGTTTCTCTAGGAATATAATTGAGCTAGCCTCTTTTCATGTTTGTTAGACACTTGAATTTCTTTTTCTTTTGCCTATCTTTTGGTCTTTTTCTTCTTGATTTGTAGGAGCTCTTTGATTTTAGTGTTGGATCCTAGGGATGTAGAAGAAAAAATCTTCAGGCACAGTCCCTGCCCTCAGAGCACCCGTGCTTTAGGAGGGTGGGCAGACGGGGACGTAACCAGGATGTGATGGGGTGGCTGCTGTACGCTCATTTATTCCTTCACTTATTTAAGCTATAAGCCCAGCCGTGTCACTCCTCTGCATGACTCCTCTTGCGGCTGCCCCTCACTGCAGGTGAAAGCCAACAAGCTTCTGCGGCATCTCACCTCCCTGGGTCCCCTGAAGCCTCTCTGACCTCACGCCCTGCCACTGTCCCCGTTCAGTCGGCTCCAGCTGCTGTGGCTCCTTGCTTCTCCATAACTCACTGAGCACAATCCATGCCTCAGGGCCTCTGGCCGTGCCAGTCCCTCTTCCTGGAACATTCCTCCCCAGAGGTCCACATTATTTTCTTCCTGTATTAGTCTCCCACGGCTGCCATAACAAATTACCACAAACCTGGTGGCTCAAACAAAAGAATTTCATTCTCTTACAGTTCTGGAGGCCAGAAGTTCAAGATCACGCCCCTTCCAAAGGCTCCAAGAGAGAATGCCAGTGTCTCCCAGCTTCCCGTGGCTCTGTGTACCTTGGCTTGTGGCTGCCTCTGTCTTCACATGGCCCTCTCCTCTCCATCTGTCTTTGCTTTGTGTGTTTCTTTTTTTCTTGAGACAGAGTTTCACTCCTGTTGCCCAGGCTGGAGTGCAATGGCGCAATCTCAGCTCACTGCAACCTCCGCCTCCCTGGTTCAAACAATTCTCCTGCCTCAGCCTCCCCCATAGCTGGCATTACAGGCATGCACCACCATGCCTGGCTAATTTTGTATTTTAAGCAGAGACGGTGTTTCTCCATATTGGTCAGGCTGGTCTTGAACTTCCAACCTCAGGTGATCCACCCATCTCAGCCTCCCAAAGTGCTGGGATTACAAGCAAGAGTCACCCCGCCCTGCCCTCCTTTGTGTATTTCTTTTTCTTTTTTTTGAGATGGAGTCTCACTCTGGAGTGCAGTGGTGTGATCTTGGCTCACTGCAACCTCCACCTCCCTGGTTCAAGCAATTCTCTTGCCTCAGCCTCCCAAGTAGCTGGGATTACAGGCACTTGCCACCACGTCTGGCTAATTTTTTGTATTTTTAGTACAGATGGGGTTTCACCACCTTGGCTAGGATGGTCTCGATCTCTTGACCTCGTGATCCACCCGCCTCAGCCTCCCAAAGTGCTGAGATTACAGGCATGCACCACTGCACCCAGCCTGTGTATTTCTTATAATGATACTTGTTGGATTGAGGGTCCACCTGGATAATCCATCATCTAGAGATCCTTAACTGCAAGAACTTTTTTCCCAAATAAGGTTATATTCACAGGTTTTGGGGACTAGGACACTGACGTATCTTTTTGGGGGCCACCATCCAAGCCACCAGTCCACTCCCAAGTGCCCCCAGATTCACAAGTGAAATACACTGACCCTATCACAACATCTCCAAAATCTCTATCCATTAGTTTTTTGGTTGTTGTTGTTGTTTTTGAGATAGAGTCTCACTCTGTTGCCCAGTCTGGAGTGCAGTGACATGATCTCGGCTCACTGCAACCTCTGCCTCCCAGGTTCAAGTGATTCCCCTGCCTCAGCCTCCTGAGCAGCTGTGACTACAGGTGCCTGTCACCACGCCTGGTTAATTTTTTTTTTTTTTTTTTTTTGTATTTTAGTAGAGATGAGATTTCACCATGTTGGCCAGGATAGTCTCGATAGTCTGGATAGTCAGGATAGTCTCTTATCTCCTGACCTTGTGATCCACCTGCCTTGGCCTCCCAAAGTGCTGGGATTACAGGCATGAGCCACTGCGCCCGGCTCCTCCAGTTTTCAATGAATGTTCCTCGTTTCTTAGCTGGGCACAGTGGCTCTTGCCTATAATCTTAGCAGTTTGGGAGACCAAGATGGGAGGATTGCTTGAGACCAGCAGGTCAAGACCAGCCTGAGCAAATTAGGGAGACTCTCTCTACACAAAATAAAAAATTAGCCAGGCACAGTGGTGTGTGCCTGTAGCCCTAGCAACTCAGGAGGCTGAGGTGGGAGGATTGCTTGAGCCCGGGAGGTTGAGGCTGCAGTGAGCTGTGATCACACCACTACACTCCAGCCTGGGCAACAGAGCAAGACCCTGTCTCAAAAACAAAACAGAACAAAGCCATGTTCCTCTTTTCCTTCTGAGCTCTCATGGCTTTAATGTTCATATTTCTAGCCACATTCTGTTCATAACTATATATATTATTTAAATTTACAGAAGGTTTCTCTTCCATGCTCCTAATTTCCTTCTGAGCCCTTAACTTCAGTATCTTTATTTTTATTTGTTTATTTTATTTATTTTTGAGACAGAGTCTCACTGTGTTGCCCAGGCTGAAGTACAGTGGCATGATCTCTGCTCACTGCAACCTCCGCTTCCCAGGTTCAAGTGATTCTCCTGCCTCAGCCTCCCGAGTAGCTGGTATTCCAGTCACCTGCCATCACACCTGGCTAATTTTGTATTTTTAGTAGAGATGGGTCGGGCTGGTCTCAAACAACTGGCCTCAAGTAATCCACCCGGGTTGGCCTCCCAAAGTGCTAGGATTGACAGGCCAGCCTAAAGTACCACTTTCAAAATAATCTTTAAAGGGCTTGTTTACAGTGTTATTTAACACTTGCAATTGTGAAGTCATATCCCCAGGAAAAATTACTAAATCTGGGTTAAATTTGCCTCTTTTTTGCCCCAAGTAATTCTTCCGGAGGACTGTCATAAACATCCAAAATTAGAATTCTCTGAGGTCATTTCAGGCTATTGTATCTTCCCCAAGTAGTACTTCCTTGTTTAAAATAATCAGAAAATGTCAGGTAATGCAAGACCTTTTGAGAACTTGTGCAAATGGGGACTCCTTCTTTTCTGAGGAATTATTTTCGAAGAGGAAAAAAATCTTGCCTAATATTCAGAAATAGCTGGTCTGTACAAAAGTGTTTGTTGTTCCATTGTTGTAATAGAAAACCACTGGAGGTTGGGGGCAGTGGCTCATGCCGGTAATCCCAGCACTTTAGGAGGCTGAGACGGGCAGATCACCTGAGGTCGGGAATTCGAGACCAGCCTGGCCAACATGGCAAGATCCCATCTCTATTAAAAATACAAAATTAGACAGGCGTGGTGTCTAATTCCTGTAATCCTAGCTACTCGGGAGGCTGAGGCAGGAGAATCGCTTAAGCCCGGGAGGTGGAGGTTGCAGTGAGCCGAGATCAGCACATTGCATTCCAGCCTAGGCAACAAGAACAAAACTCCATCTCAAAAAAAGAAAGAAAGAAAACGATTGGGAACGCCCAAATATCCTCACTGAGTTATTTTATTAAATGGAATACTAAAGAGCCATTTAAGAAAAACAAGGTGAATTTATGCATAAGACTATAGACTTAAGAGGTGTGTGTGTCTCTTTTTGTATATACACAATTTATTTGGAAGGAACTGCAGTCAGTGATGGGACGGGAGGAGCTGTCGAGGTGGGAGGGAGAGTTATGTACCTTCACAGATAATTTGGGGCTTTCAAAACATGTTTTAACCCACATACATTTATTATTTATTCCAAAAACTAATTTAACATTTAAAAGACTGGGCATGGTGGCTTAGGCCTTAATCCCAGTACTTTGAGAGATCGAGGCAGGAGGGTCGCTTGAGCCCAAGAGTTTGAGACCAGCCTGGGCAACAAAGTGAGCCCTACTCTCTACCAAAAAAAAAAAAAAAAAAAAAAAAAATTAGCCCGGCGTGGTGGCACGTGCTTGTAGTCCCAGCTTCTTGGGAGACTGAGGTGGGAGGATCCATTGAGCCTAGGACTTCAAGCCTGCAGCGAGCTGTGATCATGCAGGTGCACTTCAGCCTGGGTTACAGAGCGAGACCCTGTCTCAAATCTTTTTTTTAAATTATGAAATATAGGCATTTGAAAAAGAACAAAAATTTCTAACCCAAGACTTGATGCAATTATTTTGTCTAAGCCCTTAATGGGTCCCTTCAAAGCTGTCAAAAACTCCCCCTGCCCCTTGCTATTGAGACAAGGACTGAGGTGCGGGACTAACCACCGTGGGTGTCTCCTTTGGGGGCTCTGTTCTTAGCAGTGGAAGGACCCCCGTGTGACAAACTTAGGGTTCACCTCTCCATGAGGTCCAGCAGGCCCAGTGTCTAGGGCTTACGATATTTCTAGGGACCCACAAACATGTTGTAACTTTTGTTTTTTTTGGAAGACTGTCTCACCCTGTCACCAGGATGGATGGAGTGCAGTGCCATAATCTCGGTTCACTGCAACCTCCACATCCCAGGTTCAAGCGATTCTCCTGCCTCAGCCTCCTGAGTAGCTGGGATTACAGACACCTGCCATAGCACCTGGCTAATTTTTGTATTTTTAGTAGAAACGGGGTTTCACTATGTTGGCCAAGCTGGTCTCGAACTCCTGACCTCAAGTGATCTGTCTGCCTCAGCCTCCCAAAGTGCTGGAATTACAGGCCTGAGCCACTGTGCCCAGTGTGTAACTTTTTTTAATCAGCTAAATAATAATAATAATAATAATAATAATAATAATAATAATTCGGCCAGGCACTGTGGCTCATGCCTGTAATCCCAGCACTTTGTGAGGCTGAGGTGGGCGGATCACAAGATCAAGAGATCAAGACCATCCTAGCCAACGTAGTGAAACCCCATCTCTACTAAAAATACAAAAATTAGCCGGGTGTGGTGGCACGTGCCTGTAGTCCCAGCTACTCAGGGGGCTGAGTTAGGAGAATCTCTTGAACCTGGAAGGCAGAGGTTGCAGTGAGCCGCGGTGGTGCCACTGCACTCCAGCCTGGCACAGAGGGAGACTCTGTTTCAAAAAAAATAAAAAGAATCCAATGCACCCTGAATTGTTTTGTTTGTTTGTTTTGAGATGAAGTCAATTTCTGTCGCCCAGGCTGGAGTGCAGTGGCATGATCTTGGCTCACTGCAACCTCCACCTCCCAGTTTCAAGCAATTATCTTGGTTCAGCCTCCTGAGTAGCTGGGATTCCAGGCACGTGCCACCACATCCAGCCAATTTTTGTAATTTTAGTAGAGATGAAGGTTCACCATGTTGGCCAGGCTGGTTTCGAACTCCTGACCTCAAATGATCTGCCTGTCTCGGCCTCCCAAAGTGCCGGGATTACAGGTGTGAGCTGCCGTACCTGGCCTGGGTTGGATTTGTTTTGAGAGCAACACAGTCATAAGATATGACTTTGTTTGTATATGTATACAAAAATTATACAAATTGTATATATTTGTAATTTTAAAATTATGTATATAAAACATATATTTATAATTTTTTTTTAACAAGGAAGGGCTCATGAAGACAAAATGGCCTAGAAAATCATAATGTGGTTCATGGGCAATTTTTTTTCTGCAAAGAGACAAATTTTTCAGGCTTGGAGGCCAGATGGTCTCTGTTGCAACTCAGCTCTGCCCTTGTAGCAGAAAGCTGCTATAGACAATACACAAATGGGTGAGAGTGGCAGTGCTTCAACCAACCATTTTTATAAAAGCTGACAGTGGTCCCAGTTTGGTCAGAGGACCATAGTTTGCAGCCTCTGTAGCCGGTGCTCAGTAAATGGGCCAGCACAGTATTTGCCGAATGCACGAAGGAACTGGAGAGGGAGATTGCTAATCACGTTTGATCTCTGGCCGGTGGCTGAGTTAGGGGAGGGAGGAGAATGATAGGGAATGGCTACTGTGCTGGAGGTCAGTTTTCTTTGTGTTTCTCAGCCCCTAATTTGCTCTGTGACCTTGGCAAGCTGTCGTCCCTTACTGAGCCTCCATCTCTGTCTGGGGGATGAGGGCGGCACCTCTTATTTGCTGAACTGTGTGGAGAGGATGAAATGTCGTGGAGGATGTGGAAGTGCTTGGAATAGGAAGAGGAGATTCCCCATGGGCAGCGCAGGGCGGGAGCTGCCCACTTCCTGGAGGCCTGGCAGCCTGGGGAATGTCAGTTTGGCAGAGGAAAGAAGTGGGTGGGGGCAGCCAACAGTGTGACCCGAAACGCAAACAGTCCCCAGAGAGGGGCCGAAACTCTCAGGCTGGTGAAAACGCCCTTGTCAGGTTTCTATCCTGCCTCTGAGCAGGACAGGGGAAGGTGCCCTGTGCCCCAGTGTGAGGACTGTTGATTGGCCCGAATACCTGCTTAAAGCTGGAGTTTGCTTCTCTGCAGCCAGAGTCCCAGCCCCATGGAGGAAGCCCCATGTCCCCGTCTCACTGTAGGGCCACCCAATGGCCTGGTCGGGCAAGCTGTATTGTGACCTGAATTGGCAATCTGGAAGCATTACTGAAATTGGCAACTCATCAATGTCAGGCGTATGACTTAGAAGAGCCCTGGCAAATTATGCGATTCACTCCAGGTGGGCCACATAAACAGAATTTTCATGACTCGTGGTGTGGGCAGGGTCACCAGACCCTGCAAAGGTTGTCAAAGTACCCACCCCCCACCCCTGCAAGCACAGAGGGGTGTCATTGTCACCCCAGGCCTAGAGGGCAAGTGGAGGGGAGACTCCAGTGGGAGCTGCAGCCGGTGGCTGTGGGCGAGAGTCTGCCTGCTTGGAGCTGTACTCATGGAAGGCATAGCCATTGCCAGACTCCACAGGGAAGCTTCGATGAAGTGGGAAAATACCCTGATCTCCTTCTCTAGCCTTCCAGTCTCCTGCCAGCACCTCCCAGTGGCAGAACCCAATCAGAAGCCAGAGGGCAAGGGAGCTGGCCGGGAAATGCAGCCCACAGGGGCCGGGCTCCCAGGACGATGGAGCAGAGTGGAGATGCATGCAGGGAGGTAAATAGAAGAAAACCTTAGAAAGGCACTTGAGAACGCACGAGGAGGCGCAGACAGGAAGATTACTTGTACCTCTGTCTGTAATGCTAACAGGAGCAACCAATTGATGAAGGGAATTGTCTGAAAAACGATTACATCCAAAACTGTGTCAGTCAGGATAGACAAGGTTAAACTGCAGAAGCAACTTAACTGAAATCTCTGCGGTGTAACACACCGCCTATTTGGCTCAGGCTATGTGTCCAGCACAGGCTGAGCCAGTCTCTTCTTTCTCATAATGACCCGCCATCTCAAGAGGCTCCAGGGATCAGGAGTCGGGAAAAGCCTCAGGGGAAGTGGAGAGGGCTGAAACTCACCTTTCTTTTAACTGCCTTTCACTAGAAGTGACCCTTGTCACTTTTACTCGTAGCCCATTGGCCAGATGTAGTCATTTAGTCCCCTACAAAGGAGGTGGGATGCCTTCCTCTATACTTAGTGATGGAGAACTTGCTACCTTTATCCCTAATAATCTTTATTGTACCAAACCGGTACCAGCTAAAAACAATGAGGTAGGGGGCAGGGTGTGGTGGCTCACACCTGTAATCCCAGCACTTTGAGAGGCTGAGGTGGGATCACCTGAGGTTAGGGGTTCAAGAGCAGCCTGGCCATGATGGTGAAACCCTGCCTCTACTAAAACTATAAAAATTAGCTGGTTGCTGGATGTGATGGCTCACGCCTGTAATCCCAGATCTTTGGGAGGCTCAGGCGGGTGGATCATCTGAGGTCAGGAGTTTGAGACTAGCCTGACCAACATGGTGAAATCCTGTCTCTACTAAAGTTACAAATATTCGCGGGATGTGGTGGCGTGTGCCTGTAGTCCCAGCTACCCAGGAGGCTGAGGCAGGAGAATTGCTTGAATCCAGGAGGCAGAGTTTGCAGTGAGTTGAGCAAGATTGCACCATTCCACTCCAGCTTGGGTGACAGAGAAAGACTCCGTCTGAAAAAAAAAGAAAGAAAAGAAAAAAGAAATTAGCTGGGTGTGGTGGTGCCACCTGTAGTCCCAGCTACTCAGGAGGCTATGGCAGGAGAATTGCTTGAACCTCGGGGGCGGAGGTTGCAGTGAACCAAGATTGTGCCACTGCACTCCAGCCTGGCAAGAGGGCAAGACTGTATCTCAAAACAAACAAACAACAACAAAAACAACGAGGTAAATCCTTAGGTGCTGACGTGGAAAGATATCCAGGATATAATATTGGGTGAAAAGATAAGTTGCAGAACACAACACTGTACACAATGATAACATTTCTGTTAAGCAAAAAAAAGTCACAAATGCTATGCATGTTATGAATATATAGATACATAATATGTAAGTGAATAGACAAGGTCTGGAATGATGTATTGCAAACTGAAAAGGGGGTTACTTCCAGGGAGTTAAAGAGATCCGAGTTTCAGCCTTCTCGGTCATGTATTAACTTTATCTATTTTTATTTTTTTGAGATGGAGTCTCTCTGTGTCGCCCATGCAGTGGCACAATCTTGGCTCACTGCAACCTCCGCCTTCCAGGTTCGAGCGATTATTCTGCCTCAGCCTCCTGTGTAGCTGGAATTATAGGCGCCCTCCACCATGCTAGCTAATTTTTGTATTTTCAGTAGAGACACGGTTTTGGTATGTTGGACAGGCTGGTCTCGAACTCCTGACCTCAAGTGATCCACCTGCCTTGGCCTCCCAAAGTGTTGGGGTTACAGGCATGAGCCACCATGCCCGACCTCTGTAATGTCTTCACTTTAGACACACAGAATGTATGCATATGCTGCACTTGAGTAAGGAAGAGCGGCAGGTGCACCCTCCTTGGGGCCAGAGACCCAGTCTGAATCTAACTGCCACTCACTTTCTGAATGACCCTGGGAAAGTCATGGGGTCCTTTTGGACCTCAGTTTGCCCAATTAGGAAAGTGGACCAGGTGCTCTCGAAGGTCCCTTTCCACTTAGAGCCCCCGTGACGCTCATTTCCCATCTCCTCTCCCCTCTGTCCTCTGTTCGTCCCCGGCAGAGCCCTCCTGCCCTGGTGACCACTTGGCATCACACACAGCCCAAGCACCAAGCACCACTATGGGACTCTGTCTGAAAAAGGTCTTCACTTGGCCCAGTCCTGCAGGGCCCTGGGGCCTCCCTCCCTCCCAGTCTCTCTCCTGGCTACTCTGGCAAGATGTCCAGGGAGTCAGCCCCAATCAGAGCTGTGCTGCACACTTCTGAGAATGCCGGTGGGAGTGGCCAGGGGCTGGCATAGCCTTGAAGACCCTGAGTACTTTGGCCTAATTTTACATGTCCCGAAATGCCTCCGATACACCCGTGCCATCAGCACTGGGTCACATACAGCCAGGCTGCAAATCCCGCATTCATTCCTGCTGCCACACACTGACCTGTGCCATTCCTCTACCAGTCTCACCTTTCTCCTTAACCTTCCAGATCCTTCCACCCTGCAGAACTCAGGCCATGAAGCCCTTCCCTAGGGCTTTCTCACACCAAAAACCTCCCTGTTTGCCAGCCGGAAGTACAGATTGAGCGCCCTGAGAACTTTGGTCTTTAGTTACGTCTATACTTATTGGTCTTTTGTTTTATTTAGATTTATATATCAAAGTATTTACGCTGTCTCGTTCCATTAAATAACTGAAGTGTCATTTGCTGATATGTCTGTATGAAAAGCCTAATTATAACTAAAAAACAAAACGAGTGGGCGTTTTCCATAGTAAAAGCAGCAAAAGCACATTATTAATAGTTTGGAAAAGATCAAAGAGGGAAGAAAAGCCACCCATTATCCCACTGCATCTAATACAAAATTTAATACTGCCAGCGTTTTTCTTCCCAGTCTTTATCCTGCTCATTTGCACTTTAAAGATCATCATTGTTCAATTTCTATCCTGCTTTTTCACTTAAAGTTGTATCAAATCTATTTCCATGTTGTTGCATAAACTAATTCCAGAATCACCATCTAAAAATTACTGTATGGGGCTGGGCAAGGTGGCTTACACCTGTAATCCCAGCACTTGAGAGGCTGAGGCAGGAGGATAGCCTGAGGTCAGGAGTTCAAGACCAGCCTGGCCAACATGGTGAAACCCCATCTCCACTAAACTACAAAAATACAAAAATTAGCTGGGCATGATGGTGGGTGCCTGTAATCCCAGCTACTAGGGAGGCTGAGGTGGGAGAATCACTTAAACCTGGGAGGTGGAGGTTGCAGTGAGCCTGGGTGACAGAGCGAGACTCCATCTCAATAAATAAATTAATAAATATTGTTGCATAGTATTTCTCTTTCTTTATTTTTTGAGATAGGGTCGCACTCTGTTGCCCAGGCTGGAGTGCAGGTGGCACGGTCACTGCTCACTGCAGCCTCGACCTCCCAGGCTCATTATCCCCTCCCCCTACGAAAAAACCCCCAAACCCAAAAGGGTTAACAACTAACATAGGCAAAAATGTTCAGATTCAGTGGTAATCAAAGAACTGCAAATACAACCCACAAAGCATTATTTTTAGCAGTCTCACCAATTATGTTGCTAAAGGTGATCTCACACCTAGTGGAGAGGATGGGTACTCAGCCCCTTCAGGGAGGAATAGAACAGGTGTGATTTTCTTTCTGGGAGTAACTTGTCAGTGTGGAGTATAAGCCTTAGAGCACTGGGGGCTGGCAATTCTGACTCCTCTGAAGGGATCATGGATGTTTGTAAAAGTCGTTTAGCAAAACAAAAAGAATGTTTTTTTTTTTTTTTTTTTTTTTGAGATCGTGACTCCCTCTTTCACCCAGGCTGGAGTGTAGTGGTGCAATCTCGGCTCACTGCAACCTCTGTCTCCTGAGTTCAAGTGATTCTCGTGCCTCAGCTTCCTGTGTAGCTGGGACTACAGGCATGTGCCACCACGCCTGGCTAATTTTTGTATTTTTAGTAGAGATGGGGTTTCACCATATTGGCCAGGCTGGCCTCGAACTCCTGACCTTGTGATCCACCAGTCTTGGTCTCCCAAAGTGCTGGGATTATAGGCATGAGCCACCGCAGTAGGCCACAACTCTAACTCTTTACCACGTGGCCTGGTCCTGGTCCCTTCCTCCCACCTCCACCCTTTTCACCCCCTCCCTGCCTCTTTTCTGGTCCTCAAACTAGAAAGGTCAGGCCTGGTCCAGCCTCAGGATCTTTGTGCTTGCTCCTCCCTCTGCCTGGATTGCTCACCTCCCTAGAATGTGACCCCAGGAAGGAGGGTCTCTATGTTATTCACTACTAGACCCCTGGCCTGACCCCTGACATCAGTAGATGTTCACTGAATACATGAAAGGTTAAGAGCAAGAGCTGTGGGGTCAGAAGCAGTTTGGGCTTGTGTCCCAGCTCCAGCACTGGTTAGCTATGTGGCCTTGTGCAAGTTCCTTCACCTCTCTGAGCCTTGGGCTCCTCTGCTGTGAAGTATAAGCAGAATTCCCTTATGGGGGTGCGGAAGCATATCAAGTCTAGTGCAATGTGAGCCTGGAGGATCATTTGTGATAATTATATGCCTCTCTGAATTTTATGTGTAACTGTCCTGCTTCAGGTTGAGGAACTCCAGCATCCATAGAGTGCCTCCACCAAAAGGATGTCATAGGAAATGATCTGTGGGGCGGGCGCGGTGGCTCATGCCTGTAATCCCAGCACTTTGGGAGGCCGAGGTGGGTGGATCACTTGAGCCCAGGAGTTCGAGACCAGCCTGGCCAACATGACGAAACCCTGTCTCTAAAAAAAAAATTACAAAAATTAGCCAGGCATGGTGGCATGTGTCTGTAATCCCAGCTACTCAGGAGGGTGAGCTGGGAGGATTGCTTGAGCCCGGGAAGTGGAGGTTGCAGTGAGCTGAGATCACATGACTGCACTCCAGTTTGGGAGACAGAGTTAAAATACAAAGTGAGTTCTCAACATTGCCAATAGGTTCCCAGAAACTGACTTTAAGTGAAAGGAGATACCGCATGCTATAGGAACTTAACTCTTGTGTATACCAATTAGCCTACGGTAAAATTGGTTTTGTTATATAGTCTGTTGTTGCAGTTTAACAGTTGAAGTTTCCAAGAACCTATTGACGACATTAAGCGAACACTCACTGCACTGTTTACTTGCATATGTTACCATTATGGGCATATGATGCATGCTCATAAAAATTCAAGCAATGACTCAAATACAAAGTGAAAGTCTCCCATATCCCACAATTTCTCATCCAAAATTTCATGCTATATTAAATGAAAAAGGCAGGTTATAAAAATCCCAATATGTACAGTACAAACTCACATTTAAAAAATAAAATATGGCTGGGTGCAGTGGTTCACGCCTGTAATCCCAGCACTTTGGGAGACCGAGGTGGGTGGATCATGAGGGCAGGAGTTCAAGACCAGCCTGGCCAATATAGTGACACACCGTCTCTACTAAAAATACAAAAATTAGCCAGATGTGGTGGCGTGCACCTGTAGCCCCAACTACTCAGGAGGCTGAGGCAAAAGAATCGCTTGAGCCCAGGAGGTGGAGGTTGCAGTGAGCTGAGATTGCACCACTGCACTCCAGCCTGGGTGACAGAGTAAAACTCTGTCTCAAAAAAAAAAATAAAAAGAATATATATATATACACACACACACTTTATTTTTATATGTACATATAAACATATATATATGTTTTCCTTCTGAGGATATACTAACATGTGTGTATATATATGTTATACGTACATGTGTTAGTATATCCTCATCAGGAAAAAACTGGAGGATTTACATTAAATGTCTAGGATGTTTGGTGGGAGAGTAGAGATTGCTGGCATTTTTCATGGTCTTTTTTGATTTTCCTTTTCTGAGACAGGGAGTCTTGCCGTGTTGCCCAGGCTGGAGTGCAGTGGCACAATCACAGCTCACCACAAACTCAACCTTCTAGATTCAAGTAATTCTCCCACTGTAGCCTCCTGAGTAGCTGGGACTACAGACACATGCCACCATGCCCAGCTAATTTAAAAAAAATTTTTTTTTTTTTGTTGCAGAGATGGTGTTTCGCCACGTTGCTCAGGCTGGTCTCTAACTCCTGGGTTCAAGGGTTTCTCTTGCCTCGGCCTCCCACAAGGCTGGGATTACAGGCGTGAGCCATGCTCAGCCATTTTTGGCGTTTTCGTGGCTTCCTCACTCTCTATCATGGCTGACCACGTTTTACTTGATGTAATGTGAAAAAGGCCATGTGACAGTTAACTTGATGTGCCCTGCCTTGCCCCACCCCTACCTTCCACCCTCTGTCTACTTGAGCCCCAGGGGCTCTTGGGAAGACCCAGGTGTCCTCTGCTATCTTGCAACTGGGGGGTTGTGCCAGAGACCCCAGAAGGAGCCCTGGTTCTCAGTACACTTTTGAAGGATGAAGAGATGGGTGCTTTGTGGTCCTGGAGTTTGGCAAGCTCCTGAGGAGTCTTAGGTGGCTAATAAAAATGCATGAAGGGAGGCATGAATTTGGAACTCAAGGTACCCTAGGACATCAGTCAAGGCAAACATTTAAAAACCAAACCAAACTGGGGCCAGGCTCGGTGGCTCATGCCAGTAATGCCAGCAATTTGGGAGGCTAAGGTGGGCAGATCACTTGAGGTCAGGAGTTTGAGACCAGCCTGGCCAACATGGTAAAACTCTGTCTCTACTGAAGATACTAAAAAAAAAAAAAAAAAAAAATTAGCAGGGTGTGTGTGGTGGCGTGTGCCTGTAGTCCCCAGCTACCTGGGAAGCTAAGGTAGGATAATCACTAGAACTTGGGAGGTGGAGGCCACAGTGAGCTGAGATCACGCCACTGCACTCCAGCCTGGGCAACAGAGTGAGACTCCATGTCAAACAAACAAACTAAACCAAACCAAAACCTGACAGCTCTCACTGGCTTCAGAAATAAAGTGAGTTTATCAGTACATGAAACTGCAAAGTCTTGGGTCCCCGAACCCTTAGGCACGGCTGGATCCAGGTGCTCAGATGATCCCTTCTCACATCTATGTGCCACTTCAAGGCTCTGCTTTCCTCTGTGCTGGCTTCACTCTGGGGCAGGCTCTCTCCCTGTGGGGGCAGGATGACCTGTCGAAGGCTCCCGGCTCACATCCCAGTAGCTCAGCAATCCCAGCGGACACAGGTTTCTCCCTCCGGGAGGCGTCAAAAAAAGTCCCAGGGAGGCCCTGATGGGCTAAACTTGGGTTTCCTGCCCACCCCTGCACCAGGCACTGGGGCTGCTGGCTGGTCCCGGGCCACAAGCCCATCCGGCCACTAGGGGGTGAGCAGTCACCAGGGGGTGACAAGGAGGAGGGGTTGTTCTCGCAGGACAACGTAGGGGCCACTGGCAGAGGGAGGGGATGACACAGAGTTCCTCCGCTAGGTGCTTGAAAGCCGTGCTCCAGGAAGCACAGAACTGCCCTTTATCAGGAAAGCTGAATTACTCACAACCTCGCCCTCGGTTCTGTGGAAGAACAGATGAGGGGGTCCTCCATGGGGGTAGGGAGGTGGGGGGGGTGTAAGACAGGGGAGGGTGGGAGGAGAGTCCTGCCGAGGGATCAGAAGACACAGTTCAAACAGTGGGTGGCCATGGCCTAATCAACCCCCTCTCCAGGCCTCAGTATCCCCATCTGTAAAGGGAGATTGATTGGGCTGGAATCTACAGGTTGTAGGATAGTGCTGCATATTTTGGGGTGCAGATGCCCCTCCCTTTCCACTGGCTCAGAGAAATTTTTCCTTCCTTCCTTCCTTCCTAGCTCCCTCCCTCATTCCGTCCTTCTCTCCCTTCCTTTCTTCCTCTTTCCTTTCTGTCTTTCTTCCACCAAAAATAAAATTCTAAGCCCCTTCCCTCCAGTCATCTGAATGGACTCCCTCCTTTCGGCCAAAGGCACTCCAGAGTTAACCTGAAAAATTGGTAGAGGCCATGACGGAAAAGGAGGGTGGGGGTGGAACATGCCTCCTTAAACTCTCTTCCCTTTTGGAATTCAGGAAAAAGCCAACCAGCATTTAGTATCAACACAGATCTCACGTCTGATAAAAAACTTTTACAATCTGTTCTCAGAAAGCCTGCTGCCTGGAGGTGTCATCTGCATGATGAAACCTTGTTCTCCACAACCCTTTATTGCAACCCAGACATTCTTTTCTATGAATAATTACTCTTTCAACAAATTGCCAATCAGTAAAATTGAAAACCGTAACTTGGAAGCCCCCACTTTGAGTTGTCCTGCCTTTCTGGACCAAACTAATGTATATCTTAACTGTATTTGATTGATGTCTCATGTCTCCCTGAAATGTATAAAACTAAGCGGTGCCCTGACCACCTCGGGCACATGTTCTCAGGATCTCTTGACAGTTGTGTCATAGGCCACTGCTCACTCATATTTGGCTCAGAATAAATCTCTTCAAATATTTTACAGTTTTTTTTTTTCCAGTTTGATTCTTTTTTTTAAAAGACAGAGTCTTGCTGTGTTGCCCAGGCTGGAGTGCAGTGGCATGATCTTGGCTCACTGCAACCTCTGCCTGCCAGGTTAAAGCTATTCTCCTGCCTCAGCCTTCTAAGTAGCTGGGATTACGGGTGCCCACCATCACGCCAGGTTAATTTTTGTATTTTAGTAGAGATTGGGTTTTACCATTTTGGCCAGGCTGGTCTTGAACTCCTTATC
>PVKP010032644.1:0-25736 GCA_004027715.1 Plecturocebus donacophilus | reverse complement strand
GGGCTGGGCCTGTGTGGTTAGAATATCAAAAGGTAAAACTAAGAGTACATTCCAACAAGAAGAGAGGGAGACCAGAAGAAGGTGGATGGAGGGGTCTTCCACACTCAGGAAATGGAAAGTAGTGTGCCACAGCTAACATACAATATGTGACAGGCAAAAGCATGAAATACAATTAGAAAGATACAGATACAGGTCTAACTCTATTTTGCAAATATTGTAGGTAAGGAACTTAAAGTGATTTGCCAAGGACAAGGATGAAGCAAAGCCAGAACTAGAACCAAGGTTTTATATTCCCAGTTAGGCACTCTTTCCACTATAGTCAGACACAACATAATAATGTTTTGGTCAACAATGTTTGGGATGGTAGGTCCATAAGATGATTATGAGGCTGAAAAATTCTTATTCCTCAATAACCTTGTATCTGTCAAAAAGTTGTAGCTATAGTGTGATGCATTACCTTTCTATGTTTAGCTATGTTTAGATACAGAAATACCACAGTGTTACAAATGTCTACAGCATTCAATATGGTAACATGCTGTACAGGTTTGTAGCCTGGGAGCAACAAGCTATACCATATAGCCTAGGGGTGCAGTAGGCCACATCATCTAGATCTGTGTAAGCACATTCCGTGATGTTCATATAAGGATGAAATGGCCTAATGACTCATTTCTCAGAATGTATTCCCACTGTTAAGTGACACATGATTGTATACTATCTTACCATAGGCTGGGGTAAAGAATGGACTGCAGGCAGATAGGGGATGGACTATGGCAGATAGGAAACACTCTTCCTTTAACAAGTAACAAGTGGTAGAAAGGTTAGATAAATTGCCTCAAGATCACATGTCCAGTTGAATAACTGGCGGTATTGATAATAAGCCCAAGTCCCTGGATAGCACAACTCAGAGCTCCTCCACTTGAGAAGATACAATACAGGAGCTAACATGAATTCTTCTCCCCATAAGCAATACTCTTACCAGTGTACTTTTTAGGACATGTCCTATAAACCACAGGGATTATTAGGGAATAAATCAAAATGGAGCTTATTTTTCTTTCTATTTGCCTGCCAAGCTTCAGAAAAACTGAGTCAACTAAGGTTGAGAATCAATAACGAAAAATCAGAAAAATGGGGAACTAGAAATATGTTGTAATGAATGGAGAGTCAGGCGGCATGAGCTCTGGTCCTGGTTAGACCACCAACAGTGGTGTGGGGCTTTTGACAAAGTACTTCACCTCGTAAAATTCATAAAATGAGGAGAATGAACTAGATGATGTCTAAGGCTATCAAATTATAATTTTATATTATTCTAATAAGTAGATCTCTCTTGGCAGAAAAAGGTACACCTGAAAAGTTGAAGGTAAACTGAACTTTAGGAAGCATATATCATTTTTTAATGCAATAGGAGTGTGCCCTATTTAAAAACACATCGATCAAACTTGTAATTAAAATTTTTGTTTATATGATTTTCTTTTAACATGGTATACCCATTAAACAAAAAAGACGCATATATCAATTGTCATTTCTAAGAAATGGGAAAAGAGATAGGGGTCAATTCTGAAGGCCTTGTTTCAGCTTAACCTACAGATTTCCTAGCTGCCAACTTAAGACAGTTATTAGGAATATATATGGCCATTTCGTATTCAACAAGTTATTATTAAGCATTGGAGAGTATCTTTTTTTTTTTTTAAGCAAAGATAGAGAGGCACTTTGAGCAACAGAGAAAAAGTCCTTAATTTTCCACTAAAAAAAAAAAATTTTTTTAAAGTAGGGGAAATACAAAAGTTAGCCAGGTGTGGTGGTGCATGGGTATGATCCCAGTTACTTGGGAGGCAGAGGTAGAGGTTGCTCAGGAGGTTGAGGCTGCAGTGACCTATGATTTCACCACCATACTCCAGCCTAGAGTTAGACTCTGTCTCCAAAATAATAATAACAAAAAATAAAAACAAAGAACAAAATTAAGACTTGAATAAGCTTAAGAAAACAATAGGGAGAAACCTAAGAACAAAGGTTTTTAATGGAGTTCAAGTTCAATAAAACACATATTTGTTTTTGCCTGCATACACATAAACTCTGGAAGATATCACTATCAGTGGTTGCCTGTGCAGGGAGATAGGAAATAGGCAGATGAGAGACAGGTGTAAAACGCAAACTTATTTACCAAGTACCTTTGAATTTTTAACTACTTAAATATATTACCTATTTAAAAATTGAATTTAAAAATTTAAATATTGAATTTAAAAATTTAAATGTTCCTTAAACAATCATTTGTAGCAAACAGCTGAAAAACAAGAAAGTCAAAGAAAGGAAATATTAGAACGAAGTACCAAGAGACAAAGAAAACACAAGAAGTCTTGAGAAGTCTGAGGCAACTGGAAGAGAGGATGATCCAGATTGTTTGCCGGGAACTGCTGAAAAAGTCAGTGTGAAATCCAACAAGGATCTCAGAAGCTTATGATAGCCAAACCAGTATCAGCTGGAATAAGTAACAGTATCTTGAAAATGTGGTGCACAACTTTTAGGGCCCTGTGTCCCTTGGGAGTGGGAAATCCGAGATAAAACCAGAACTTTACTCATAGAAAATGAGTTCTCTCTTACCCACTAGGAGAAAGAAGGAAGGAAATGAGACACGAGTTTCTGTGAAAGTCACAAAGATAATCAGTTAGAAAGCGAGACCTATGAGGAAAAGATAAAGGATTCCACTAGTATCATCTAGCAAAGAAAAGAGATTCTACTTTGCCAAGAATTATTTAAGGCAGCCCTTGAAAAGCAAATGGAAAGGACTGTCCTCTTAAAGTCATTTCTACCCTTATGACTTTTTGATTTGTGGGCTAATTCCCAGTGTGCTTCCTTGTAGAAGAGGTCTACTACAAGAAGTAGATAATTTAATACAAGGCCTAGTCAGCAAGAAGTGAATGGGTTAAGATATGTTATTCTGGCATATTGACTAAGTTAAAGACATTTGTAAAACAGCAGGTGCAAAAAGATCACTGTGACCTTCTTGCTGTTTCTTAAGAGAGGAAGATGAAATTCCTGTGTGGAAGACACTCCCTGAGCCTGAAGGAAAGGCAACATCCTTATCTTCAAGGGCAAGAAGGTGAGACCTAGAGAATACTGTACTGACCTTGTTAGAGTAAGTCTTACTTTTAAGCCTCCCCACATAATTTAGTTGCTACTTCACAATTTACATTTTTTGTCCAATCCACCATATAAATAACTGACTCTAACTGCTTCTTTGAGTCTTCATTTCTTTATGAGGGCTCCTGTGCTACATAAAGCATGTATTATGCTCTTCTCCTGTTAATCTATGTTATGTCAATTTAATTCTCAGACCCAGCTGGGACCCTAGGAGAATGCAGGTGGAGTTTTTCCACCCCCATAGAAGTATCAGCACTGCTGGTAAAGATTTGCAAGTAAACTTGGGCAAGAATATTATTTTTAATCAAGTAAAATATCCTTCATTTCAAAGTACAATGAACACATCTAAAATGTTAGCAATGTTCTTTCTTGACATGGTGTTAGTTTGTAATCATTATGCTGTGAATTTATATTTTATGAGCTTTTCTGTATGGTGGTATATATATTTTTTAAGATTACCAAAAAAATACTATTAAAGTTATCCTTTCCAGGAACAATTTGCTCTTGTGGTGAAGCCAAAGGCTGAAGTCAGAGTTTCCACCAAGAAGAGCCAGTCTCCTAACAGGGCACCAATAAGATCAATTTGGCCTATCCAACGAATGACAAACATCAGGTCCAGAGACTCACTCTCTTTGGTAAGTCCTCACTCTCAGGCCAGGTCCTGGAAATCTGAGGCATTGGAAATGGAAAGAGGCTGTCTACAGGGCAGGAACCAGGGAAAAAAGGTATGCAAAGGAAAATTGGGCTCTCACAGCTAATAGCTTTATATATTTTTTCATATCTCCTGTCAGGTTTAAGAAAATGAGAAATTAGAAACAAGATCATGTCCTTTGCAGGGACATGGATAGAGTTGGAAGCCATTATCCTCAGCAAACTAATACAGGAACAGAAAACCACATGTTCTCACTTATAAGTGGGAGCTGACTCATGAGAACACATGGACACGTGTGGGGGGTCAACACACAATGGGGCCTGTCAGAGGCAGGGGATGAGGGGAGGGAGAGCATCGGGAAGAATAGTTAATGGATGCTGGGCTTAATAACTAGGTGATGGGATGATCTGCGCAGCAAATCACCGTGGCACACGTTTACCTATGTAACAAACCTGCACATCCTGCACATGCACCCCTGAACTTAAAATACAAGTTAAAGAAAAAAAAACTACAAAAAAACTAAAAAAAAAAAGAAAATGAGAAATTAATTTGCATTTGAGTTGGAAAAATAGTTTAGGCCCAGAGAGATGAAGTGTCTTGCTAAAAGTGACAAATTAGTTTTGAGAAGTTTTTTTTCTTCATTTATTTCCCCATAAATTACCTGTGGTAGCTTAGACAGTATATTTACTAGAAAATAAAAATGTAAATAATAAGGCCAGCTACAGTGGTTTATGCCTGTAATCCCAGCACTTTGGAAGGCTGAGGTGGGTGAATCACTTGAGGTCAGGAGTTTGAGACCAGCCTGGCCAATATGGTAAAACCCCCTCTCTACTAAAATACAAAAATTAGCCGGGTGTGGTGGTACACACACCTGTAGTCCCAGCTACTCTGGAGGCTGAGGCAGCACCATCGCTTGAACCCGGGAGGCAGAGTTTGCAGTGAGCTGAGATTGCACCACTGCACTCCTATCTGGGTGACAGTGCGAGACTCTGTCTCAAAAAAAAAAAAAAAAAAGTAAATAATAAACATGGTGAATTATGATAGAATAGGGATTTCTTTCTTTCAATCTACTGTTCTTTACATCATATCATTTTGTTTGTTAAGCTTTCTAGATTTCCCAGTGCAAGATATAAACTCATGGTTCTGCTTTTTTCTATTATGTTGCTGTTCTGAGCTACACAGAAGCACATGGGTAAAGGACCATTTTGTGTAGAGAATGTCTTAACTGCTTTTATTACCCTGAACTAAAAATGCCTCTACAACTACAGCTACTCAAGAGATCTACTGGCTTCATCTTACTTCTGTTCTATTATCAAGCCAAAGATGCAGAAATTTCTTCCAAAATTTAAAGACTGAAAGGCAATTTAGTTAAGGGCAGTTTTTTGCTGTTGTTGTTTTGTTTCTAACAAAGCCAGTTTAGATAAGCTTTATATTAGTATATATATAATTATACAAAGCCATTTCCCCTTCATCTGGAAAAATCTATCAATCTAATTCTTTAAATATCTGTCAAGCTGGACATGGTGGTTCATGCCTGTAATCCCAACACTTTGGGAGGCTGAGGCAGGTGGATTGCCTGAGGTCAGGAGTTCAATTTCAGCCTGGCCAATATGGTGAAACCCTGACTCTACTAAAAATACAAAAGTTAGCCAGGCGTGGTGGCGGGTGCCTATAATCCCAGCTACTCGGGAGGCTGAGGCAGGAGACTCACTTGAACCCCGGAGGCAGAGGTTGCAGTGAGCCGAGATCGTGATACTACACTCCAACCTAGGTGACAGAGAGAGATTCTGTCTCAACAAAAAAAATCTGTCAAATGAGGGGTCCCCTAAAATGGTGTCTGATACCAGCCCTCAAGATTCAATTACTTAGCTGGTTGATTACCCAGGAGCTTTGTTTCTCTACTTGTTGCCTTGTTTCAGAAGATAATTATAAGAAAGAAGCTCAAGATTTAGTCAAATATTTGTTCAGAAGTTTGAAACTTTCAGCCAAATGAAGATTGGTAGTTCTTTCACCTGCACTCTTTAATTACAGGAATAAGAGAATTGACTCTACTGCAAGAATCAGTGCTGCAAGAATCAATCCAGACAACTGTGTAACAGGGCCAGTGACCTGGGGTCTGTCCTCATTGGCCCAGTTTGCTTTACTCAGCTCTACTCCTGTCCCCAGCAGCTATGCTCTAGGGTCACAAAGGGGGCTGGACAAGACAGCAAATACACCATCTCCACCATAATACTCTACTGATATTAAAGATAGAATTTTGAATGTGTGTTTGAGAGAGGGAGGTTGTACTGTCTTTTACTATCCCATCTTTTGAAGACTCTATTAAGTAGTCCCATTTCATTTGTCCCCTTTTTCTGATCTGGCCTGGAGCCAAAACCAGAAGTCTTATGACTAAAGTTGACAAGTGCCAAGACCATTAATGACCCTTCATAGCAATTAAAATGAATAATAATCCCCATAAGCCAGAACAGAAACAAAAGGTTAACTACTTATCCAAACTTCCGCAAAGAGACACAGTTTTTCTCCCCCATCTCCCTAAGCCTGTTAGGAAACGGTATCTGCAGCTGCTCGTCCTCCTGCAACTCACTTTCTGCGTCAAATAGTATGGGTCAAAGTCCTCCAGGGGAACTGCAACCAGGCCTTGGGGGATGTCCCCGTAGATGAAAGGCAAACTCTTCCCTGCTTCCAGGTCACTGTTTGGCTTGGGCTTGCTGTCCTCATCGTCCTCCCGATGACTGCCATCGGCCTTTGGTGGTTTCTTGAGCTTGCTCTCGGCAATGCGCCTTTCAATGTTTGCCAGCGACTCAGGGGTGAAAGGCTTGAAACTATCAGGGCCTGGTGGTGCGAGCAGCCGTGCTGCCATCTTCTCATCCTGCAGCAGCTTCGTTAGTTATGCTGCGTCCAGGACAGGTCAGCTCTGGAAGAAACAGCAACACAGACAGCATTAATCAATCACTGCTCTAAAAAGAGGCCAGACTAAACCATCTCACTCTCAACCTTAATTCACAACCTTTGCAAAAAATGCATAGTTTCTTCCATGACGTGGTTATTTTTCTTTTCAGGAAATCTGTGGCATGGACTGGTCTGCCATGGGAGATCAAAGATCAGGAGTCTCCTGAATTGCCAGTATTTATTATATTCACTTAGATGCAACTCACTATTAGGAACCACATACAACAAAAAAGATATATTCTATTCCCTTAGGGAACTTCTATTCTGAACAAATAAGGCATATGGACCGTTACCCAGGGGCATATATTAGTTGTGGAGTCCTTCCAGTTCAAGTCACCTTCCTTTCCTAAAGGTCCACTCCCCAAAGAAAAACTCTTCCTTTCAAGGGCAATAAGAGGATAAACTGTCATTCTCAAATTTCAGTTTCTGAAAACAAAATAAACCCTTCAAACTTTGGAGACACAAAATATAGACAAAATAGCTTCCATCTGCTTTAGTTCTTCCATTCCAAGTTATTTTTCAATCATTGAGTTGTGTAAAATCCATTCAGAATAAAAGTCCAAAAGTATCTTCTTTAACAATCAAGCTCAGAGGGCAGATACTGCTCAAAGTGCCGCCTGCTTACCAACTATAAAAAGCAAATGGGAGTGGAATCCTAGAGAACTTCCTCTGATGCAACAGCACTGCAGCACTGCAGGCTGAGCAGCAGCAGAAGGGCCTGCGTGCGACTCCTGAGAGGGGCTCAAACCAGGAAGGACGGAGACGCATGAACAGAGTCACAAACAAAAATTCCCTTCTAAAAAGAAAACTGAAGTAATGTCTTATGAGAGGCAATGATTTCTAAGCACGGTATTTGAAAAGCCCATTTCCATTTATGTTTATAAGAGTCCTGGATTATTTAAACACACACAGTAAAATGGAGGAATCAATCCCTGGTTTCGAAAGCAGCAGTATTCAGTTTCAGGCACAAAATGACCTGAGCAGGTAAGTTTACTGTGAAAGGCTTAGGGTTTGCTGGCAGTTCATTGGTTGCTCATGGTACTGCTTTTTTCTCTTTAGCACCATAAGTACAATCCAGGATTTTTATTTTTTAAGGCTAAAGATTGTTCTTTCCCCTCCTACTTAGTCCTCAAGGTCCACTTCAAGGCAACTAAACCTTAAGGCTCCTCAAGAGAACAGTAGCAGAGTTAACTCTAAATAATTTGGGAATGAGATACCCAAGAGCTCTTTCCACAAATCCACCTGCTGAGATTCCAGACCTCTGGGGCAGTGATGATTGCTAAGTATTGCAAGACAGTGTGTAGTGTCTATGTGAGGGCCAGTCTGCTCACTCACTCACAGCAGGGGGCTAAAGAGGCCAGAACCGCAAGTTGGCCCCACATATACCAGTTGGCTTCACACTGTGCAAAAAACACCACCATCCTACAGACAGTGGGGTCAGAGAAATCATTTCCATGTAGGAATTATGTAAGGATTTCAGAGCTGCAAGAGATTTTACAAATCGAGTCCATTTCATTTCAGATGAGGAAAAGTTGGGGTCCTAAGAGATCAGACAACTTGCCCTGAGTCACACGGCCAATATAAAAATCACGATCAAAAAGCTCTCGTGTCCCGTCTCAGAACTTCTTTTATTATAATAAATATCAGTTATCTATCCTCCTTTCCTGTCTCCCACTACTCCCCAAAAGGAATGGCTTGATTTAGTCAGTAAATCACATAGAAATGGCTTTACTGATCTAAGACTTTATTTACAATGCTTTCCGCAACCTAAAATTCCTTTTCCTTCATTCTTCTCCTACCCATCCTTGGATTGTCCCCCAATAAATCCCTACTCCTCCAGAGTCTTCCCACCAACTCAGCCTTGACTAATTATTTCCCCTTCTGCACTCCTACAGCACTCCACCGTGACCTTAGCTAACATTTATCACACACTGTTTCAAGCATTATTCCAAGCACCTCGCTTATATTAACTCATTCAATCTCTAGAGCAGCATATGAGGCAGATATTATTATCACCACTTAACAGATAAAGAAACAGAGTCACAGAAAACTAATGTAGCTTGCCCAAGGTTACACAGCCAGAAAAAGATGCAGAACACTCTAAATAAATTCGTTTTGGCACTTAATCATTGCTGAATTGTACCTTTCAGAATAAATTCCCATAAGTCTTAAACTTCTTTTGTATCCCTTTCAAGTGAATAGGATTACGCCTGAAACCCATAAAGAGACCAAATACATGGGACTCCTTGGCTCCTACATCCACACTCATTCTCAATCCTAGGTCACTCTCTGTCCCTACGCAGAGGACAAAGAACACTGCAAGAGTAAGTCACTGAAGATGCTGACAAATTCTTGTGATCTAATTGCAGGCACCTGGGTTCTTCACAGCAGTACAGGGCAAAGTTCTCTCTGTCTTTGCTTTCAGACCCTGTTTCTTCCTGTCTTCTCCAAGACTGTCCTCTCAATTATCCCTGCTCTTCCCATTTTCAATCGTACCTTTTCCTTTATCTTCTCCCTTTCCATCTCCACACCCACTCTCTTCGCTTGGTCTAAGTAACACTATGTTATCCTGGTCGAACTACAGCTGCAGTCTCCTCTTCCTCATCACCTCTTCCTTCCTTTAAATTTCTCTCCCTGGCCCTGATTGTTCTCCTGAGTCCCACAGTTGTCTCAAGGGGGACTGCTATGACTTCAAAACCAAATCATTTAAAAACTACTCTTCTTACTCCAAAACTGATTTCTCTTCCTGACGTTCTTATTTCTGGACCAGCCATCCAGCATGGAACCTCAGTCATCTCTGCCCAGTCCCTTTTTGCTATCCATACCCAACCAGTCATCAGCCTTTCCAATTGCTCTTCCTTCAGAGCTTCCATTGTCAATAGTATTGCCCTCATTCAGGTCCTACTGCAATAGTCTCCTCACTAATGGACCAGCCCTCAGTCCACCAGGCATATTTCCAGGGATTCATTTTCCCAAAACTATGCTTTCATTACATCATTTCCCTCCCTCAAACTTACCAGAGTTATAGGACAGAGTCCAAATTTCTGCCATTTCACTGCCACTCAAGGCATTCTACAACCTTACACATAACAAACATTCTCTTCTATGGCTTCCCTGCAAGAACACCTGCACTGGTAACTGTATTTTGAGTTTTAAATTTTTTGAAGGTATAATACAATAAAGTACACAAACCTTAAGAGCACAGCTTATTTTGTACATATGTTTATGCCTGTGTAACTGCCACTGAAAGTAAGATGTAGAAAATTTATTTCCAGATCCCCGACAGCTCTCATGAGCCATCAATAACCACCTCCAGCAAAAGCTATTCTGACATATATATTAGTTTTGCTTCTACTTGAACCTCATATAAGTAGAATATAAACACACTCTTTGGGTTCTGGCTTCTTTCATCCAACACTATTTCTGTGAAATTCATCCTCTTATATGTGTAGCAGTAGTTCATTCTGCATAGTATTCCATGCATGAATGTAGTACAATTTATCCATTCTACCTTAATGGGCATTTAAGTTGTTTATAGTTTTAAGCTATTATGAATAAAAGCTGCTAAGAGCCTTCTTGTACATGTCTTTTGGGGTAGCCATACATTTACTTCTTTCTGGTATATAGCTAGGAGTGGAATGCTGGTTCAGAGAATGGCAGATACTTAGCTTTAGTGATATTCCTACAGTGGAAGATTGCAATGTAAGAGGGTTCCAGTTGTTCCAAATCCTCATCAACACTTGGAATGACAGTCTTCTGAATGTTACCCACTCTAGTGGGTATAGTAGCATCTCACATTAAAAAAAAATTAATTTATTGGGATGAAATTTACATAACATAAAATTAACCATTTTAAGGTGAACAATTCAGTGGCAATTAGTACATTCACACTACCACTGTTATCTAGTTCAAAAATATACACAGTCTCTCCATTCCCAACCTTCAACCCCCACCCTTCACCACCAGCTCCTAGTAAATATCAGTCTGCATTCTGTCTCTATTGATTTATCTATTCTAGACATTTCATATAAATGGACTCACACAATATGTGAGCTTTTGTATCTGACTTCTTTCACTTAGCATAATGTTCTCAAGGCTCATCTATAATGTAGCATGTATCAGTACTTCATTCTTTTCTATGATATTTCATGCACGGTACAAAATCAACATACAAAAGCATTTCTATACATCTACAACAAACTAGCAGAAAAAGATCAAGAAAGCAATCCCAATTACAATAGCTAGCAAATAAAATAAAATAAGACCTAGGAATAAATTTAACCAGGAAGGTGAGAGATCTCCCCAGGAAAACTATAAAACACTGATGAAAAATCAAAGATGACACCAAAAAATGAAAAGACACCCCATGTTCATGAACTGGAAGAATTAATATTGTGAAAATAACCATACTACCAAAAGCCATCTATAGGTTCAATGCAATCCTTATCAAAGTACCAACGAAATTCTTCACAGAAATAGAAAAAACAATCCTAAAATTCCTATGAAACCACAAAAGACCTTGAAAAGCCAAAGTAATCCTGAGCAAAAGGAACAAAGCTGGAGTTATCACATTATTGGACTTCAAAATATACTACAAAGATATGGTATCCAAAACAGCATAGTATTGGCATAAAAAGACATATAGGCCAATGGAAAAGAATAGATAACACAGAAGTAAATTCACATAGTAATAGCAAACTGCATTTTAACAAAGGCACCAAGAACATTCATTGGGGAAGGGAGAGTTTCTTCAATAAACAGTGCTGGGAAACTGAATAACCATATGCAGAAGAATGAAACTGGAACCCTATCTCTCACCACAGACAAAATCAACTCAAAATGAATTAAAGACTTACATATAACACCTGAAACTATGAAACGAATAGAAGAAAACACAGGAGAAACACTTCAGACATTGGTCAGGGCAAAGATTTTATGGAGAAGACCTCAAAAACACAGGAAACACAAGTAAAAATAGACAAATGGTATTATAGCAAACTAAAAAGCTTCTGCACAGCAAAGAAAACAATCAGTAGAGTGAAGAGACAACCAGTAGAATGTGAGAAAATACTTACAAAGTATTCTTCCTTTATACATTCTTGATGTTAAATATAGGAACTCAAACAACAGCAAAAGACTAAATCATTCAATTAAAATATGGGCAAATGAACAGAATAGGCAACTCTCAAAATAAGACACACAATGGCCAAAAAGTACATAAAAATGCTCATCACTTATCATCAGGGAAATGCAAACAAAACCACAGTGAGATATCATCTCATCCCAGTTAAAATAGCTATTATCAAAAACACGAAATATAACAAATGCTGAGAAAGCAGAACAGAGAAAGGGGAACTCTTATAAACTGTTGCTGGGAATGTGAATTAGTATAGCCATTATGGAAAGCATTATGGAGGTGCCTCAAAAAAAAAATAGAACTACCATATGATCCAACAATCCCATTACTGAGTGTATATCTAAAGGAAGGAAAAGCAGTATATGAAAGAGATATCCACCCTCCATGTTTACTGCAGCACTATTCATAATAACGAAGATGTGGAACCAACCTAAGTGTCCATCAACAGAGGAATGAGTAACAAAATGTGGTATATATACACAATGGAATACTATTTAGCCATTAAAAATGAACAAAATTCTGTCACTCGTGGCATGAACGAGCTTGGAGGACATTGTGTTAAATGTAATAAGCCAGGCATGAAAAGAGAAATACAGCATTCTCACTCATAAGTGGAAGCATAAAGCGTTGATCTCGTAGAATTAGTTATTACTATTGTACTAGAGTAATAGTAATAGTTGTTACTATTGTTACTAGAACCAGGGAAGGATAGCAGAGAGGGAGGGATAGCCAAAGGTTGGTTAATGGGTACAAAAGGTATAGCTAGCTAGAAGGAATAAGTTCTAGTGTTCTATAGTACTACAGGGTGACTATAATTGACAACAACTTATTGTATACTTTAAAATTGCTACAAAAGTGGATTTTGAATGTTCCCAATACAAAGAAATGATAAATATTTGAGATGGATATGCCAATTACCCTAATTTGTTCATTACACATTGTATTCATGTATCAAAATATCACACTGTATCACATATTATATGCCAATTAAAAATAACAAAAAAAGCAAAAAAAATAAATAAACACCCAAAATATACATCCCAAAAATGTACATACCACAATGTGTTTACTCATTCATCTGTTGATGGACACTGAGTTCTTTCTACCTTTCAACTATTATGAAGAGTGCACACACATGTACTTGTTTTAGTACCTGTTTTCAATTCTTTTGAGTCTATACCTAAGAGTGGAATTGGTAATTCTACATTTAACTTTTTTGAGGAACTGTCAAACTGTTTTCCTGAACCATTCTGCATTTTGTGGCTGAACCATTTTGTACTCCCAACAGCAATATAGAAAGGTTACAATTTCTCCATATCCTTGCCAACACTTGTTATTTTCCCTTTTCTTTTTTAAATGCTGCCATCCTAATGGGTATAAAGTGGTACCTTACTGTGGTTTTGATTTGCACTTCCCTAATGATATTGCTGCATTTTCTCATGTGTGTGTTCGCCCACTCTTGTCTAAATTTGCATTTTCTCATAGGTTGATTGGCCATTCAGACATCCTCCTTTGTGAAGTGCTGATTTAAGTCTTTGCCCACTTTTTCCTATTGGGTTAACTGCATTTTTCTGACTAGTTTGTGAGAGTTCTTTGTATAGTCTCCATTCAAGTTATTTGCCAGATATAATATTTCAAATATTTCTTCTGTCTTAATGGTGATTAATTAAGAACTAAAGTTGATAAACTATAGTTCTTAATTGTATTGAAATCCAATCTATCAGTCTTTTCCTTCATGTTAGTACTTTTTAGTTCTAAGAAATCCGTGCCTATTCTAAGGCCATGTAGGTATTCTCCTTTGTTTTAGAATCTTTATTATTTTACCTTTCTCATTTAGTTTGCAAACCATATGAACTGATTGTTACATATGGTGTGAAGTAGAGGACAGGTTCATTTTTTTCCTGTGGTTATACAATTAACCCAGCATCACTTAATAAAATGTCTGATACTTTCACTGACTCCTAAAAATATTTTCATTTCCTTATTTTAAATCTCCTGACATTTTTCTTTCTTACCTAAGTTCTATTTATCCATTAAAACAAGCTGAAATGCCTTCTGTTTCTAAGGAAGTCATCTTGCACAGTAACAAACTTGTTAGGTTAGATTTAGAAGGAACTCAGAGACCACCTAGTTCAACTTGCCTCATCCATAAGTTATGTAAGAGAGGCTCAATTGTCTGCCAGTTAGTGACAGACAGGTTTCTTGGCTTCCAACATAATGCTCTTTTCACTAAAACACACAATCTCTAAGTCAATGACCTTGTCCGTCATACCACTACTATCTCATCGTGCATCTTCCTGCAATGCTAAAGATGACACAACCAGCCCAGATGATAAAGGAACAACAAAAGCAACTTTTGCCTCTGGCAGTTCTAAAAGAGATTGAACTAGACTCAAAGAGGGACAACAAATGGGTAGGACTCCCTTCTTCTGGTTGTCCAGGAGGATTAAGATCTTAAAATTCAACTAGCCACAGTGACTCATCCCTGTAATCCTAGTGCTTTGGGAGGCTTAGATGGGAAGATCACTTGAGGCCAGAAGTTTGATACCGGCCTGGACAACATAGCAAAACATCGTCTCTACAAAAATTTAAAAAATTTAGCTGAGTCTTCCTGATGGTCCCAGATGCTGGGGAGGCTGAGATGGGAGGATCACTTGAGCCCAGGAGTTAGAGGCTATAGTGAGCCATGATCATGCCACTGCACTACAGCCCGGGTGACACAACAAGAACCTGTCTCTAAAAAAGAAAAAAAAAAAGGCCATAAAATGTCAACTGTGGCCTGAACACACACAAAGAAGAATTCAAATTAAGGGATATGGAGTGAAAGAGGAAAAGAAAACCAGTATTGAAATGTGGTTTTAACAGGAATGAAAGGAAGAGAAGTCATCTAGGAGGAACTGTTAAAGCAAACACTCTAGGGCTGGGCACGGCAGCTCATGCCTTACAAAGTGTTGTAATCCCAGTACTTTGGGAGGCTGAGCCGGGCAGATCACTTGAGGCCAAGAGTTCAAAACCAGCCTGGCCAGCATGGTGAAAATTCATCTGTACTAAAAATACAAAAAATGAGCCGGGCGTGGTGCAGGCTACTTGGGTGACTGAAGCACCAGAATCACTTGAACCCAAGAGGTAGAGGTTGCAGTGAGCCAAGATCATGCCACTGCACTCCAGCCTGGGTGACAGAGTGAGACTGTCTCAATAAACACATAAATAAACAAAGCAAACACTTTATGCTAGGGTACACAAAAAAATATGTTGGGAGGAAGATCAAATAAGAAGTAGCAAGTAGCATTAAGATTTTGTCTCAGGCTGGGTGCAGTGGCTCACGCTTGTAATCTCAGCACTTTGGGAGGCCAAAGCGGGAGGATTGCTTGAGGCCAGCAGTTCGAGACCAGGCTGGTCAACATAGAGAGACCCAGTTTTTACAAAAGATTTAAGGGGAAAATAAAAAAGACCTTGTCTCAGACTTGAGAAAAAACAAAGTTGGAAGACTCACATTTCTTGATATCAAAACTTATGGCAAGTCTATTGTAATCAAAACAATGTGGTACTGGCATAAAGACAGACATTTAGACTAATGGAATAAAGAGCCCAGAAATAAACCCTCACATATACAGTCAGCTGATTTTTGACAAGGGTACCAAGACCATTCAATGAGGAAAACAATTTTTTTAACAAATGGTGCTGGCAAACTGGATATCCACTTGCAAAAGAATTAAGTTGGATCCTTACCTTATACCATACACAAAAATTAACTCAAAGTGGATCAAAGATCTAAATGTAAGAGCTAAAACTAAAACTTTTAGAAGGAAACATAGAGGAAAAGCTTCATAACACTGGATCTGTCAATGATTTCTTAGACATGACACCAAAAGCATAGGCAATAAAAGAAAAAATAGATAAATGAGAGTTTGTCAAAATGAAAAACTTTGTTGCTCAAAGGATACCATCAAGAGAGTGAAAGGACAACTCAAAGAATGAGAGAAAATATTTGCAAATCACATATCTGATAGAATTAATACCCAGAATATATAAAGATGCCCTAAAACTCAGTAACAAAACCCAATTAAAAATAGACAAAAGACTTGAATAGATGCTTCTCCAAAAAAGATATAAAAATGACCAATAAGCACATGAAAAGATGTTCAGCATCGCTAGTCATTAGGTGAATGTGAATCAAAATCACAATTAGATACCACTTCATACCCATTAGGATGACTAATATTAAAACACAAACAAAATTTCTTACCTACACACACACAGAGGAGAGAGAGAGAGAGAGAGAGAGAGAGAGAGAGAGAGAGAGAGAGAGAATAACAGGTATTGGTGAGGATGTCAAGAAATTGGGACTTCAGCGCACTGCTAGTGGTAAAGGAAAATGGTGCAGCTGCTATTGAAAACATTACGGCAGTTCCTCAGAAAAATTAAGCATAGGATTGCCATAAGATCCAGCAATTCCAAAAGAACTGAAAGCAGGAACTCAAACAGATATTTGTACACACATGTTCTTGGCAGCATTATTCACAACTGCCAAAAGGTGGAAACAACCCTAATGTCTACGAATGAACAAATGGATGAATGAATAAACAAAATGTGATATATACATATAACGAAATATTATGTAGCCTTAAAAAGGCAAGAAATCTTGACACATGCTACAACATGGAGGAATCTTGAAAAAATGCTAGATGAAAGAAACAAGATACAAAAGGGCAAATATTGTATGATTCCACTTATATGAGGTACCGAAAATAGTAAAATGCATAAAAATAGAAAGCAGAATCGTGGTAATCAGGGGTTGTGCAGGAATGAGAAGTTACTATTTGGTTGGTACTGAGTTTTGGTATGATGGGATGATGAAAAAGTTTATATATTTAAGAATGGTTAAGATGGTAAATGTTATGGATTTTTTACTATGCCCCCAAACATATGCCAGAAATGATACTCTGATGAACAACAGATTACTCCTGCCTTTGAGGACCTTATAGTCTTCTGAGGTAGCAGACTAGTAAACAGACAAAGTACAGTATGCTAAATCTTCCAATAAAGTAAAACAGGCTTTTACAGAATATAGAAGTAAGATATCTAACCAAGTTTGGAGAGATCAAGGAAAGCTTCCCAGAGAAAGTAACATCTTCGCTAAAGCCTAAGGACAGGCTGGTAGGGTGGCTTATGGGAAGAAAATGGGTAGAGCTTTTCAGGAAGAAAAAATAGCATATTCAAGAGACTACAGACATGAGAGATCAAGCTACTTGGGTTCTGCAAGCAGTTCAGTGTAAGTGGATTTCAGAAAATCAGCTAACAGGTAAGCAGGTACCATATCAGGAATGCAAAGCCCTGTTCTCATGGGAAGGAGTTTTGCTTTTATTCTGAAGGCAATGAGGAGATACTGAAGGCTTTAAAGTAGAAAATGATTTGATCAAAGTTACATTTTAGGAAGGTTCTTGTGGCTATAGTGTAGAGAATGAGACGAGAGGGAGGAATAAGATTAGAGTGAGGAAGACCAGAAAGAAGACTGTTGTAGCAATCCATTGAGAGATGATAGCCTAAGCCAGGTAGCAGCAGCAGGGATGATGTACTGAACAGTTCCGTTGACTAACTAAAGGAGAAAGGTAAGACAAGAAAAATCAAGGAAGATGCCAAATCATGGGCAAAGGGATGAGAAGTAGTGAAATTCACTTAGATAAGGAATAAGTTGTGATGCAGAGCTCTCAGGTTAAGATGATGACCACTTCTGAACACGCTGCTGAGGTGCTCTGGTACCTACAAATGGAGGCATCATATAAGCAGCAGGATATGTGCTTCTGAAGCTCAGGGGAATGATTTTTTTCTCATCCACACTTGCTACTTATTTAGTCTTCTTGCTTGGAACAAAAAGTCAAGAATTCACAAACACCACCACCTAAGCACCTGTTTCAAGTGAAACATCAGGTTCAGCTTAAAAAATAGTTTCTTCATAATTAAATAGTAGCAGAAGACCCATATCAGCTGTTTCTTTCTTCCCTGGAGAAGTTGGCAGGATAACTGCAATCCTAGGAGCTCTCTGCGTTGAATTTGGGAGGTGGAGCAAAAAGAAAAGTGGCCTCTTCCAAATCATAGAGGTAATGTGTAGAAAAGAGATATCCACGGATATGATTTGGACGTGTCCCACCCAAATCTCATCTTGAATTGTACTCCCATAATTCCCATGTGTTGTGGGAGGGACCAGGTGAGAGATAATTTGAATCATGGGGACAGTTTCCCCCATACTGTTCTCGTGGCAGTGAATAAGTCTCCCAAGATCTGGTGGTTTTGTCAGGGGTTTCTGCTTTTGCATCTTTTCATTTTATCTTGCTGCCACTGTGTAAGAAGTGCCCACCAGATGTGGTGCCTCATGCCTGTAATCCCAGCACTTTGGGAGGCTGAGGTGGGTGGATAACAAGGTCAGGAGTTCGAGACCAGCCTGGCTAACATAGTGAAACCTTGTCTCTACTAAAAATACAAAAACTTAGCCAGCCATAGTGGTAGGCACCTGTAATCTCAGCTACTCAGGAGGCTGAAGCAGGAGAATTGCTTGAACCTAGGAGGCAGAGGTTGCAGTGAGTGGAGATCACGCTACTGCACTCCAGCCCAGATGACAGTGCAAGACTCTGTCTCAAAAAAAAAAAAGTGGCTTTTACTTCCCACTATGATTCTGAGACCTCCCAAGCCACGTGGAACTGTAAGTCTAATTAAACCTCTTTTTCTTCCCAGTCCCGGTATCTTTATCAGCGGCAAACAGATTAATACAGTAAATTGGTACCAGTAAAGAGGGGCATTGCTGAAAAGATACCCAAAAATGTGGAAGCAACTTTGGAACTGGGTAACAGGCAGAGGTTGGAGCAGACTGGAGGACTCAGAAGAAGACAGGAAAATGTGGGAAAGAGACTTATTAAATGGCTTTGACCAGAAGCCTCATAGCAATTAAGATCCAGGCTGAGGTGGTCTCAGATGGAGATGAGAAACTTGTTGGGAACTGGAGCAAAGGTGACTCTTGTTATGTTTTAGCAAAGAGACTGGTGGTATTTTACTTCTGCCCTAGAGATTTGTGAAGCTTTGAACTTGAGAGAGATGATTTGGGCTATCTGGCGGAAAAATTTTCTAAGCAGCAAAGCATTCAAGAGGTGACCTGGGATGCTGTTAATGGCATTCAGTTTTATAAGGGAAGCCGAGCATAAAAGTTTGGAAAATTTGCAGACAATATGATAGAAAAAAGAAACCTATTTTCTGAGAAGAAATTCAAGCTGGCTGCAAAATTTGCATAAGGAATGAGGAGCGAATGTTAATCCCCAAGACTATGGGGAAAATGCCTCCAGGTCATGTCAGAGGTCTTCATGGCAGCCCCTCCTGTCACAGGCACAGAGGTCTAGGAGAAAATGGTTTTGTGGGCTGGGCCCAGGGTCCCCATGCTGTGTGCAGTCTAGGGACTTTGTGCCCTGTGTCCCAGCCACTCTGGCTGTGGCTGAAAGGGGCAAACATAGAGCTCAGGTCATAGTTTCAGAGGGTGCAAGCCTGAAGCCTTGGCAGCTTCCATGTGGTACTGAGACTGCGAGTGCACAGAAGTCAAGAATTGGGGTTTGGGAATATCTTCCTAGATTTCATAAGATGTATGGGAATGCCTGGATACCCAGGCAGAAGTTTGCTGCAGGGGCAGGATGCTTATGGAGAACCTCTGCTAGGGCAGTGAGGAGGGGAAATATGGGGTTGGAGCCCTCATACAGAGTCCCTACTGGGGCACTGCCTAGTGGAGCTGTGAGACCTGAGAAAGGTAGATCCACCGACAGCTTTCATCGTTTGCCTGGAAAAGATGTAGACACACAATGCCAGCCTGTGAAGCAGCTGGGAAGGAGGCTATATCCTGCAAAGTCACAAGGGCAGAGCTGCCCAAGACCATTGGAACCCACCTCTTGCATCAGTGTTACCTGGACATGAGACCTGGAGTCAAAGGAGATCATTTTGGAGCTTTAAAATTTGATTGCCCTGCTGGATTTCAGACTTGCACGGGCCCTATAACCCCTTCGTTTTGGCCAATTTCTACCATTTGGAATAGCTGTATTTACCCAATACCTGTAACCTCCATTGTATCTAGGAAGTAACTAGTTTGCTTTCTATTTTACAGGCTCATAAGCACAAGGGACTTGCCTCGTCTCAGATGAGACTTTGGACTGTGGACTTTTGGGTTAATACTGAAATAAGTTAAGACTTTCGGGGACTGTTGGGAAGGCATGATTGGTTTTGAAATGTGAGGACATGAGATTTGGAGGGGCCAGGGGCAGAATGATAAGGTTTGGCTGTGTCTCCACCCAAATCTCATCTGGAATTGTACTCCCATAATTCCTATGCGTTGTGGGAGGGACCCGGTGGGAGATCATTTGAATCATGGGGGTAGTTTCCCCCATACTGTTCTTGTGGTAGTGAATAAGTCTCCCAAGATCTGTAAGTTTTATTAGGGGTTTCTACTTTTGCATCTTTTCATTTTCTCTTGCTGCTGCCATGTAAGAAGTGGCTTTCGCCTCCCACCATGATTGTGAGGCCTCCCTAGCCATGTGGAACTGGAAGTCCAATTAAACCTCTTTTTCTTCCCAGTCTCAGGTATGTCTTTATCAGCAGTGTAAAAATGGACTAACACATCCATATTTCAAGAATAGGGAAAGTGGCTTGATAAAAGCAGCACGACTACCCACTCTAGGAGACTACATAGAGACACATTTACACACCCGAGTGGTGGCACGCCTATAGTCCCAGCTACTCAGGGGGCTGAGGCAGGAGGGTTTCTTGAGGCCAGGAGTTTGAGACTTCAGTGTGTCATGGTCACATCTGTGAATAGCCACTGCTCTTCAGCTTTCGGGCAACATAGTGAAATTCTATCTTTTCCAAGTTCTGAGTTTAGTATTTTGTTTTTGAGATGAATGTAACAGCACCTAAAGGTCATGGAAAAAATTCTTCCTGTGATAAAGAACATCGGCCAATCTTGCACAGGCACCTGGTCTCCCATGGGTCAGCGCCCCCACCCTTCACCTCCTCAGAGACCAGTTTGCAGCAGCAGCACACCTCATGCCATCTTTGCTCCTTAAGGGAAAGATTTAATAACAAGAAGCAAAAGAAGATAAGAAGCTTGGTACAGAACTATAGCTAGACTCTGAGGACTGCGAGACAGCTCTTTGCATGTTGATATATAGCTCATTTGGAATTAGCCAGAGGAGCAGCTCTGCACTGGGAGGAAGGTGGGTGGCTCTTATCATAGGAGAAGAGAAAAATGCAGCCAGATGGATGGTTTACACTGTCCCCACTCCCTGGGCTCCTCCTTTCTCCAATGACAACTAGATGCTAGGCTGCCAATTTTCTATTTTGTCACAGATTTCACTTTGGAAAATCTATAACAGTTCTAGAAATTGAAATAAAAACAATTATGTCAAAGCTTAGTTTTAATCATTTTAAACATGAAAAATTACAGTCTTCAGTCTCTCTAGATAACATCAAGATCTGCTCTCCCTCCTACCAGGTCTCAGGGATCTCATCAGCCTGGTGAATGTCTGCATCCATGCTAACTGGGAACTGCCGGTGCATTCATCCATCTCCCTGGATTTCTACCTAGTGAGGCCACTTCTGAAGTCTGTCCATTCTAAGTTTCACACCCACCAAATTTACCCAAAGCTGAGCTATTTGCCTCTGATTCTCAAGAACTGGTCTCTCCCTAATCCTTTTGAGATAGTCACTCTTCGTTGACTTACATGTTCGTCTTCCCACAGAAACTCTTTGAAGGATCTGTTTACAGAATACTTTGACAGAGGCCTAGTGTGGATATAAATATATGATTATCCATAAGTAACTATCAGGAGATACTTGGGAAGCACTTACACCTTGGGTACTTGGATCTTTTTTTCCCTTTAATTCAGAGATGGGGTCTTGCTGTGTTGCCCAGTCTGGACTTAAACTCCTGGGCTCAAGCAATCCTTCTGCCTCAGCCTCCCAAGTAGCTGGGACTACAGATATGTACCACCAAGCCTGGCTAGTACTTAGATATTTTAATCTAAAAACACTAAGAAGGGTTCTTAGGCAAGAATGTATCCTATTTAAATGAAGTCAATCCAATTATTATAATGATTATAAATGTATTCCAAAGCTTCTCTGAGCAAGGTCCACCAGTCCAAAGTGAAGACAGGTTTCCACCTTGTATATACATCCACATAGCCACCAAGCTACTATCTGCTTCCATCTCCCTGGCCCTGAAGACACTACAAATCAAAGCTGTCCTCTATTTTACCCCTCCATCCCCCATCACCTATTTTTTCTTCAAATTTAACTTGCTTTCCATGTTTCTTTTATTTCTTCCACAAGACACAGAAGCCTTTCCCTTTATATCCCAAACAGAAAACACTTTGTAGTCTCTAGCTGTTGCCTCCACACCTATTCTCATTTTCTTCACCAGTTTCCTTGATTCAAATTATGATGCAAACAATGTTTCCTGCCCATTATTCTATAACTGAAAAGTGTTTCATTTCTTCCCACAAAGTTGTCTGTGGTAAAATATACATAACATACAATTTATCATTTTAGTCATTTTTAAGCATACAATTCCATGGAATGGAAGACATTCACATTGTTGTACAATCATCAGCACCATCCATCTCCAAATCTTGTCATCCCATACCGAAACTCTGTAAGTCAAGTTTCACTAGAATGCAGCCATATTCATTTAAGTATTGTCTGTAGCTGCTTCTTGCTACAGCCACAGAGCTGAGTAGTTGCAAAAGACTGTGTGGCCCACAACGCCTGAAATATTTACCATCTAACCCTTTCCAGAAAAAGCCTCCCTACTTCTTGTATAGTTACCATAGCAACTGTTTAACTGGTCTCACTGCCTCCAGTCTCATTCCTTCAGTCTACCTGTCCCAAGAGTGACTTTTAAAAAATATAATTCTCATCGATTAACTACCTTAGTTAAAATCCATGAGTGGCATCCTGTAGACTAATGTAGTATTCCTAAATGTGTTCCTGGGGACCACTATTTCCTCATTTGAGGGTTAAATGAGCTGATACATATGAAGTAGGTCTTAAAGATAATAATATCTCCAATAATCATTGTTAATATGGAGCACTATGTACCTGCTAGGCACAGTTCTAACAGCTTTATATATAATTCTTTTGATGCTTCCAACAACCCTCTGAGGTAATTATTGTTCATAGCCCATATCACTGATGAGAACACTGAGGCATAAAGAGGTTAATTAAGTAACTTGCACTAGGTCCCACAGTGGGACTCAGATCCAAGCTGTTTGGCTCCCAGGTCTATGTACTTAACCACTTCACTACACTACTTCTTGTTGCCAGCACTCTTTCCCTTCCCTGTATCCCTTCTAAGACTCCTTTCAGCCCTATGAGTTCATAACACTTAACTAATGAGCTCTCCTGGACTCCGACAGACTAAGCAAAGTTGGTTTCTCTGAGAGGATTATCAAGATTCAAAATATATAGAGGCTTAAATCAGAAGGAATAATGTCCTGACTCAAAATCTATCATCAAATAATTGTATGTTGAATAAAGGAATGAAAATGCTCACACAGAGGCTAGAACAAAGGTCCAGCACTATTCAGTTGACCCTTACCACAACAATGACCAAGAATTTATCCATTCAGTGAGCACTTCTTGAGTATCTTCTATGTTTCAGGCATTGGAAAGCTTAGAATTTAAACCTGGCATCAGGATACACTCTCCTAAGTCATTATCTGTCTGTTATGTTGGAAAATAGATTTCTGTGTTGGATAGGAAGAAAGTTGTATTAAAATTTTGAAGTTTTTTTGTTTTCAATCAGTGGAAGTCTTTTTCAAATCATATCTTACATGAAATGTCAGTATATAATACAGACAAAAGTATTTCTGCTCTGGTTGAAGCAGGAATGAGCTTCAAGTCCACCTCATTCATCTCAGGAAGCCCTGCAGAGTATGAGGATGGCTCTAAACTATTATACAAGATAACAACTAGCCCTCTTTCAACTCCAGAATTCAATGGCAACTCTTTCAACAATAGATCTGAAGTTAATTACTCATAAAGTTATCTTGAAATAGACATGCCAAAATACACAGAAGTAAAAAAAAAAAATACATGAAAGTGGTTATGGGCCTGTCTACAAAACTGGTGTAATATCTCTGAACGTTATGATAATATATACAGGCACTCTATAAACATTACATTTAATCTTCATAACAACCTAATTAGGCAGGCATTGACAGCTTCATTTTAAAAGTGAGGAAAGAAAGTGAGACTCAAAGAAAATACAGGAATTCCCAGGGTCACACTGGGAGTAGCCTCTCTCCAAAGCCCACATGCTTTCCCTGTACCATGACGTCTTCGACAATGACTAAGATCAAGTACTCTTCTACTCCAAAGAAACTCTGAAAAAAAGAGGAAGACTTTTAATGACAACAAGAGAACTGACAGCTTGCATGAAGTTTTGCTACTCAGGGGACACTCAGGTTGCTTCACTGACCAAAAAAGATGACTGTGAAACTGAGTTAAACAATAGGGCATTAAAGCAGTATCAAACTCCAAATCAAAAGCTGTGAGGCCACCCAGCCTTCAGTGCAGCTAAGAGGTCTGGAGACAGGCATCACAAAGGCCACATCAGGCTTGTGTGCTTTTTGCTATTCATTTGCTGAATCAATTGCTAACAGACAGAAGGGCAGACCCACTAAATGGTTACTGGAGGATATCCTACTGACCAAATTCAGAAGCATCACTCACACTTCTATAAAGTTTTACAGGGGAAGAGAAGATGGGTTACTTAAGTAGCTGTAGTGCTACTCAAATAAGGTGACTGCAAGCAGGAGTGGCAAAAAGAGGCCAGGCATGGTAGCTCACACCTGTAATCCCAGCACTTTGGGAGGCAGAGGCAGGTGGATCACAAGGTCAAGATCTCAAGACCATCCTGGCCAACATAGTGAAACCCCATTTCTACTAAAAATACAAAAATTAGCTGGGTGTGGTGGCGCACACCTGTAGTCCCAGCTACTCTGGATCGCCTGAACCCGAGATTGCAGTGAGGCACAGGTTGTAGTGAGCCAAGATCGAGCCATTGCACTCTAGCCTGGTAGCAAGACTCTTGTCTCAAAAACAAACAAATAAACAAAAAGCAAAAAACAATGGAGAGGCCTGAGGTACAGCTTCAACCATGGGGGTGACAAAATCATCTCACAGGGTACTGTGAGCCTCAGAGAGAATGTCTGTCAAAAGCTTATAAAGCGGTATATCACTATAAATATAAAAATACACAGTGGCCTAGCTATGAATTGCAACAACAATCCAGCACGGCCAGCCATGATTAAAAACAGAGTGGAGGAGAGAGATCCAAAATGGCCGCGTAGCAGCGGCTCCGGATTGTGGCTCGCGGTGAGGGCGCAGAAAGCGAGTGGACGCCGCAGTTGTAGATGAATATTTGATGCCCACGGACTGGGAGATTCCCGGCGAGGGAGCCACGCAGGTCGCCAGCGCGACTCTTTTGGCCCGAGCGGCGCTTCTCGGTGCGAAGTGTGCGGGACTGGGTGGCGCCCTTTTAGTCGGGCGCGGCTGGTCCCATCCCCACAAGGAGAACAGCAATTGGAAGCGCTGAGGACTGAGAAGCACAGCTGAACCCGGGAAGGCCCAGCTCTGTGGGGAAGGAGCGCCCCCCGAAGGAAAACTAAGAAACAGAAGAAACTTCATCACCAACAAGCCGGACGTCCACTCAGAGACCCAATCTCAAAGTCGGCAATTACAAAGACGACAGGTGGATAAATCCAACACAAAAATGGGAAGAAACCAGTGTAAAAAGGCTGAGAACACCCGAAATCAGAATGCCTCTCCTCCTAC
>PVKP010032643.1:0-25736 GCA_004027715.1 Plecturocebus donacophilus | reverse complement strand
CTCGTGTTGTGTTTTTCAGCTCCATCAATTCACTTATATTCTTCTCTAAGTTGTCCATTCTCGTTAACATTTCGTTAAATCTTCTTTCAAGGTTCTTAGTTTCTTTGCATTGGGTTAGAACATGTTCTTTTAGCTCACAGAAGTTTCTTATTATCAACCTTCTGAAGCCTGATTCTGTGAGTTCATCACACTCATCCTCCGTTAAGCCTTGTTCTCTTGCTGATGAGGAGCTGTGATCCCCTGTAGGAGGAGAGGCATTCTGATTTCGGGTGTTCTCAGCCTTTTTGCACTGGTTTCTTCCCATTTTTGTGGATTTATCCACCTGTCGTCTTTGTAATTGCCAACTTTCAGATTGGGTCTCTGAGTGGACGTCCGGCTTGTTAGTGATGAAGTTTTTTCTGTTTCTTAGTTTTCCTTTGGGGGGCGCTCCTTCCCCACAAAGCTGGGCCTTCCCGGGTTCAGCTGTGCTTGTTCTCAGTCCTCAGCGCTTCCAATTGCTGTTCTCCTTGTGGGGATGGGACCAGCCGAGCCCGACTAAAAGGGCATCCAGTCCCGTACAATCCACACCGAGAAGCGCCGCGCCGGCCAAAAGAGTCGCGCTGGTGACCCTGGTGGCTCCTTCGCCGGGAATCTCCCAGTCTGTGGGCATCAAAAATTCGTCTGCAATTGTAGCGTCCACTTGCTCTCTGCTCTTTCACTGGGAGCTACAATCCTGAGCTGCTGCTACATGGCCATCTTGGATCTCTCTCCGCTATTAATCTTTTATACTTGAATTCTCTCATGCACATAGAGTGGGGTTTTCCAGAGGCAATATGATGTGTGATATTATTACTCTGATAGCTGATGGAATATATGTTTGTATTCTTGTGTTTCAAAAATTTCTGTTTTAATTTAGAATCTGGTAAATATTGATACAACCCACAGAAACAAAAGGTCTTTGGGGATTCTCAATAATTTTTAAGAGTATAAAGGGGTCCTGAGACTAAAAAGAGTATAAAGGGGTCCTGAGTCACCACCAAAGCATAATGAGACATCAATATATTTTCCAACAATGCATTCATTGATTCACAAACATTTATTCAACACTTGCTGTGGCCACTTTGTTAGGTACCAGAGGTATTGGGTGTTGACTGAATATTATAACATTTTTTCCAGGTTTTGATGGTAGTTCTCAACTTACAACTATTCAACTTTGGGTGATTCATGCTTACAGCTCTTTGCCATTTACACCCATGTTACAGTACTTTGGCCGTCAAAGCATAAACATGTGTTGCCCAGACAACTTTGAGGAAATGGATACCAGCCTTGAATGCTGAAGAAAGACCAATTTCTTTGTATCAAGGAAATTTATTTTTTTAAAAGTCACCAAATGACTCTAACTTTTCTCAAAAGACTTTTCAAAGACACCTGTCAAAAATCTAACTTCTCCCCTAAAAAAGGTCATTCTGAATTCTACTACTCTGATGCAGTATCCCTGCTTTTTCTAATTTGGGACAGCTACAATAATGAAGACATTAGAAGTACAGCATAAAACTTCCACATGGCACACTATGATATTATACTTTAATACGTAATGTGATTAGTTATATTATTCAGCTAATTGGTTTTCATAGACTTTAGATTTATGCTGAAAAGCACATACCATTTATATTTAAATGACTTATTATGCTTTTTGTATCCATCTCTAAAAATATGGGCACCAGTCCACTACTGAAGAATATAACTCTCACTTACAACAGTGGTTGTAGGGGAGAATTAGAATTGACCCACGTAATTTTGCTCAGGATGTCCTTTCCAGAAATATAATCTTTGCTGCAGGAGGAGACTTTGTCCTTTCACTCTATGCTCAGAATGTTAGCGACTCTACTTCCTGCTCTAAAGGGGAGGCCAAGTACAATTTGTGGATATTCTGGAGTAAGTTCATTTTCTCCCCACAAACTATAAATCAAGTGACTGCTGAATGTTCTGAAATAGAACAATTATTGGATAAATTATGTGACACAGCTTTTATCACTGGTGAAGAAAAAAAAGCACTGTAAAACAGAGAGATCTAAGAAGTTAAGAAATCAAATGTTTTACTGTTATAAATTATTTAGAACAAGTAATATGAAAAAGGTATTAAAAAGAAAAAGGCAGATTCATTTTAAACATGTTAAGGGGATGGCACACTATTTCCTCCCAGCCACACAGACTTTGATCTTACCTTCTGATGTCCTGGAAAAGCACCAAGTCTTATTTCAGCATCAACAAACCCTTCTTCATCCAATGTCACTACTTCACCATTACCTCCATCTTTCCACTTTGGAGATGTCAGGTTATGGACCAGTTTAATTGCTACTGACTTATGCACAGTGTTTGTATTTGCCCAGTATATTCCAATTTGAAAAGCTTCCTGGAAAAATAATATCTCAATTATAAAGTAATTTTCTTAACTTTGATATTTTTTACTTCAAACCTCAGGAATTTTTTAAATATTATATAATAGGTCTACTAAAGCAACCAAATATCCCCCCATTTGTGTGTGCGTGTGTATGTGTGTGTTTCTTTTTTTTGTAATGGCAACATACATTTTATTTTGGTTCCCAATGTATTTTTTTTGATTCACAATGGAATTCATATTTACGGAAGGGAGGGGAAAACCAAACTCAAACAGTGACTACGCTGTAAATACCAAAGCCTTTAAAAACGGAAGGTTTCATCTCATTTGACAAGAGAATAATATGCAACATTAAGTCCATATAGGTCAACATTCCAATTCCATAAGGTAACATCACCTGATTATTTTATTTAAAAAAAAAAAGAAAAATGCAATTGAATAAAGATGTTTATGACCTGGAGCTCAGAAAAGGATTCTGAAATTGTTCTCTATCAGAAAAACATTTTATTTAAGAGTTCTTTTTACTTTATTTTTTATAGATTTGTGTCTCTTCTTGAAATAGACTAGCCTTCTAAAGATGACTTTGTGACGGAATATAAATCTTCCTGTGATATTTTGGTTTGTAATTAGGTTTCCCTCTGTGTCAGTAATCATTCCACGTTTTTATAATAAACAACTGGGTAGACAGCCATAATTATGGACATTCAGGTCCACTTCTAAAGGAAAAGGGACTCTGACAAAAACAGTTGCTCTGAAACCCTCAATATCTTGCAGACTGCAGAGAAATTCCAGAAGAACAGCAAAGAATACCTAGGGTATGGATAAGCACACATGATAAGCTCTATTTCCTTAATACATACTGATAGACCAGCCCTAATACTTATCAAATGTCCTATACACAATGGAAATGAGAATGTAACTAATGTAAGTTATCAAATTTAATGGTAACTCAAGCACCAATAGTGTTGATGGTTAAAAAAAAAAAAAAGACATCAGAAAAGTCCTTGAATATCAAAGAACATTCCATATCTCTTACATATGCATCTAAGAAGAATTTTTCACAACTGATTCATTCTGTTAAGATCATAAACGCAACTTTACAATAAAATCTACTTGTTGAGAGAAAAGAATTTGTATTAGTTTAAAAAGTTATAGTACCTGAAAATTAGGAGGAATAATAATTTTGCCAGCAGGAACCTGTAGAACAATCTTCTCTCCTTCAAATAACCAGAGGTCCCATTTGGACTGATTGATAAGCAGGGCCCAGGGCAGAAGTTCTATCAACAAGGTTCTAACATATGGCTTCCAGACTGACAGCTTCACTCGCATTGGGCTATCCCACTGACTTAGCTGTTCATTCCTGTTCCAAATACCACATCCAAAAGACTCAATGAAATATGATAACTTTAATATTTGCGAAATATGTTTAAAGATTCCAGACACAAAACGCTCCTGCATGATACCTCTTCATATGAGAATCTTTCAATGCTGAATTTGCATGCAGGAGAAAGCAACTTTTCATACAATTATGTTCCAGATCATGAGTAAAGAAATCGACAAAATACACCTACTAGATGATAAAAGGTAAGAATCTGACAGACACATGCACATACCACTTTTGGTATTTAATATTTTTGTGAATGATCATTTGTCACTATTGAGAAATTTTTGTAGAAAAAGATGGTTGAAAAATGTTACCTTTCAGAATCCTTCTTATTATAGGGCCATATGGGTTGAAGTGACTTTTCTGGCCCATAAAATTCATCAAGGATCTGATTAACTGTGCCTTCAGGGTATACCTTAGTGGCTATTTGCTTAATGAGGGATGTTGAGATGGGAACCGCACAATCTGAAGGATCATATTCTTCTCTAGGAAATTGAAAGAAAAAACAAGAATAAATACCAGATTTCTAAAGCGGTCTACAATTTATTGAAAAATATTTAACCATAAATGTATTAGAGACAAATACCTTTTTGGTAGATTGAGTCCGTTGATGGGACAGCATTTGGATGATCTGGGCCCTGACTTTTCCTCTTTCTTCCCCCCCTCCCTCAATTCCTAGGTGTAGATCTCTATTCACATCTTGTTTACTAGAGAAATCACGTGTCAATGAAATCCAAATGAAATTAAAATTTCTGATGATCCCTCTTGGTTATTTCTAAGCTTAGTGAGAAAGGCTGATTTTTATCTAAAATTATAGATGAGAATAAGAGATCACTAGGCAGGGCAATTTTAAAATAACAGTCTCATAAGATAAGAAATCATATAGAAAACTCCCTCCGCCCTCATCATCCCACCCACCCCCACCCTCCCCAGTGCAAGGTTACTTTTCTACTTAATTTCTCTTAGGAAAGTGTATGGAAGGACTTTTCTAGTACCTTGCTTGGAATGTCAGGTGATGTACAAGGTCAGGTTCTATGTTTTGCAGTGGTTTTTCCTGCCCTTTTCCTGGAATAATTTGTGTTTCACTCAATCCTAGACTCCTTTTCTCCAAATGTATGATAATAGGGTCTGGAAGATGACTCCTCATGATAAAAAGAGGGCTGAACACAATCTATAAAAATAAAAGGACAGAACAACTTTCATATTTGCTTTGTTGCAGTATTCCAGCTGTTTGACGCTGAAACAAACTTGTAATAAATCTCTTCCCTGGGTCACTCTGACCTTAATTTATTTCAGAACAGGAAAGGTCAGAGTCATATACCATATTTTAGGATTGGGAAAACACTCACCATTCGTTGGTGCACTTGAGAGTTGGGTTCTAAAGTCAAAACTGTGCACCAGACATAAATAATGGAACTGTTTGAAGATGGCACCTGCACATGAAACAGAAAAGGGTCCTAATAAATACTAAGCAGTTCACTAATTAATCAAAATAAGGCACAGATATATCAGTTTAGAAGATTAAAAAGAGTTTAAAGTTATAGGAAAAAAGCCATTATTAAAAAAAAAACTAAGCAAAAACAGACTTTGTTATGGCATAAAGCAAATGTGCAGTGAGTCAGTGGGGCCAACTCTTCCCTTAGACAAAGAGATTTGTGTAAGGAGAGACTGATATAAGACTGAGTGGCAGAATGAAACAGAATTTATCCTTTATGGGAATGAAAGTGATGATGGTAAAGACTGTGGAAGAGATAAAGTAACAGACCATCACAAAGATCCTTAAGTGAAGAGGATACCACCCCCACAGTCCCACCCGACTGCTAACCCTGGGGCAACAGAATCTTTTTCAAGATATCACTTGCATCTGGGAGAGACAGAGTCTTGGCTGTAAAAACTACTGGAACTGATACAAATGTATTGTCGTGGGATGGGGAGGAAACAGTTTGAGAAGTACTATTCAAAGTCTTTCTGTATTATTTCAGATCTCCCTCCTTTTGTATATATCACTTTTTAATAAATTAAGTGCTGTAAAAGTAAAGAACATTTTGAGAAAATTTCATTGTGAAAGGTGCTCCATTCTAGATTGAACTTCTTCTCATACCTGAATGACAATGCTGTACTCAGGGGCTTTGGATTCTAGGCACACATCTCTTGACCAGTCTTCATCTCCTTTGGCCTTCACACACAGCTCTGTCAGCTCACTGTTTTCTAGTATGTACGAAGGCAATTTCTGTTTGGCTGTGAGGCAGTCAAAATGTTCTCGAACTACAGCTTGTCCATCTTGACCAATGTAATGCTGAACGACTTTTAGTTCTATGCTTTGAGACAAGTAACTACAGATGATCTGTCTTCCACAGATGATAATCTAAAAGACAGTAAATATATAAGGCTTCATCAATTCAGACTTCTTTACCTGGAAATATGTTATCATTCAAACAGAGTAAGCTATGTTGATGTTAATGGAAAGAAAATGAAGTAATTAGCTTAAACAGTACAAGAAGGAAAAAAAGACCTGAAGTCAAGAAGAAATTTTGCTTTGGCCATGTTGAGTTTGCAGTATTTAGAGAACAGACATGTAGGAGGAGTCCAGTCCTCTACTAGAAATGCTTGTCTGGTGCTTGAGAGAAAATGTGCAGGTGGAGATAATGATTTGTGAAAGAAGAACCTTGCAAATATGCACAAACAGAAGACAGTTTACCTGGAAGAGAGGGTGGAAGCTCAAACCCAGAAACTGACTATATTTAGGGCAGACTTAGGTTGAGAGGCTAGAAAATGGGGCCACAGAAGAAGGGGTGAAGGAGAATCAAGGTGAATCAGGGGACAGTAGTTTTGCTGAAGCCATAAGAGAAGTGTCTGCCCAGGAAGTGGCAGAGAATCTTGTCAAGTGATGCAGAAATTGAAAAGATTGGAAATTCAAAACAATCATTTAGCTCTGGTAACTGAGAGGGCAATTATGATCAATCTATTCCTTGAAGTTGATTTTCAAGGGTTTATTGCACTCTTATCCAGTAAGAAATCTCTCTATAAACAGATAATACAAATAATCTTTAACATAGATATCTAATTTTTAAAAAATTTTATTCAGCTTACCTAGTTTTTTTAGACAGGGTCTTGCTCTTTCACCCAGGCTGGAATGAAGTGGCATGATCACAGCTCAATGCAGTCTCAATTTACCAGGCTCAAGCAATCCTCTCATCTCAGCCTCCTGAGTAGCTGGGTCTACAGGGAATGCACCAGCCTACCTGGCTAATTTTTGTGTTTTTTGTAGGATGGGGTTTTACAATGTTGCCCAGGCTGGTTGCAAACTCCTGGGCTCAAGTAATCTTCACACCCCAACCTCCCAAAATGCTGAGATTACAAGCATGAGCTACTGTGACCAGCCTATACTGGATAAGTTTTATCTTTATAAACACACAGAATTATCCACTAAACCTAGGGTTTATTCAACTTTACACCCAGGTAAGAGTATAGTTCATAGCAAGTATTAAGACATGGGAGCCTTGGCCAGGCGCAGTGGTTCATGCCTATAATTCCAGCACTTTGGGAGGCAGAGGTAGGCAGATCACCTGAGATCAGGAGTTTGAGACCAGCCTGGCCAACTTGGTGAAACCTCATCTCTACTAAAAATGCAAAATTAGCCAGGTGTGTTGGCAGATGCCTGTAATCCCAGCTACTTGGGAGGCTGAGGCAGGAGAATCGCTTGAACCTGGGAGGTGGAGGTTGTGGTGAGCCAAGATCGTACCACTGCACTCCAGCCTGGGCAACAAGAGTGAAACTCCATCTTAAAAAAAAAAAAAAAAGAAAGAAATGGGGCCTGGTATGGTGACTTATGCCTGCTATCCCAGTGCTTTGTGAGGCCAAGATTAAAAGTTTGAGACCAGCCTGGGAACATGGCAAGATCCTATCTAAACAAAAAATTTAAACATTAGCTAGGTATGGTGGTATATGCCTATAGTCCTAGCTAGCTGGGAGGCTCACGCAGGAGTATCACATGAGCCCAGGAGTCTAAGGCTGCAGCGAACTATAATTGTACCACTGTACTCCATCCTCGGTGACAGAGCAAGACTCTGTCTCTACAAAAAACATTAAGACAAATGTTTTCTTAAATTGGTTGAAATTGGAAAGGTAATGCAAAATTTAATATGGTGAATTCTTTCAGAAAGCAAATCCTTTTGTAATACGAATATTCACCATAATTGGAGAAAATAGGACTTTCATATACTGAATTTCCTATCTGTAATATTTTTCCAGATTATAACATACAAAGACAAAGACACACACACAGTATATGTACAGGTCTAAGCATATGATGTTTAATTCTAGTATGTCAACTTGACTGGTCATGGTATGACCAGACATTCAGTCCAACATTACTCTGGGTGTGCCTGTGAGGGTGTTTCTGAGCGAGACGAACATTTGAATCGGTGGACTGAGTAAAGCAGACTGTCCTCCCCAACGTGGATGGGGATCATCTAACCAAATGAAGACCTAACAGAAGGAAAAGGTTAGGTAAGAAGAAACTCATTTGGCCTTACTGCTTGAGCTAGGGCATTGGTCGTTTCCGGCCTTTGGACTTGGGATGAAGCAGCAGCTCTTTTTCGGTCTTGAACTTGCCAGATTTTGGAATGGAACTTACACCATTGGCTCTTTTGGTTCTCAGGCCTTTGCACTTAGATGGGAGCTACACGTTGGCTCTCTTGGGTGTGCAGCTTGCTGACTGCAGATCTTGGGACTTCTCTAAGATTATGTCACATGTTTCATAATCATGAGTCAATTTATAAGAAATCATTCTTTTTCCACATACCCATGTATGTGCACACACACATCCTCTCATTGGTGGTTTTTCTGGAGAACACATTCTCATAGCAACCTTATAAAGTAGGTGCTACTATGACTTCCCATCTTAACAGTGAGAAAATGTATGCACAGAGATATTTAATAACTTGTTTGGTGTTATTAAACATCAGAGTTTGTTGATTATCACCCTGATAGCCTGTCGCTCATAAAATTAATATCCACTCATTAAGAAAACTTAGAACTATAAAAGAGAAAATAAAAGCTGCTCATTATAACATAAATATGTCACACACCATTGTTTCCCTTCCCAATAGCTGATCTCTCCTTTCCTCTTATTGTTAAAAACCCTCATTTGACTTGGTTAGGTATCAAAAAGCAGCAAAAACTCAGGGAAGGTAGATACCTTCTTTGGCCCCCCGTGGCTGTATTATGATTGGTATAAGCCAATCCTGTTAATTCCATTCTCCTTTTGTCATTGATTAGAGTAAACATGGAACTCTATTTTGGCCAATAATATGAGAAGGGAAGACTGGTAAAAGGCTCCGGGAAAGATTCTATTCCTTGATAATAAGGGAGAAAATTTGAGAAGAGAAACCTTTCTTTTCTGTCACAGAAGCTGTTATGAGAGGATGTATACAGCTTTTACTGCCATCTGAGACCAAGCAGGCAAATCTAAGAGAATGACAGAGAAGCAAATACAACACTGAGTTGCTTAGTTAGCCAATAGTGAACCAGCCTTCTTCCTCCTTGTTATGTTAAACAATAAACATAAAACAGAAAGAACAGAATCTGCCTCATTAACTTGCTATGAAAATTAACAAGCATATTTTGTAACTTCAAACTGAAAGCATCCTAATTGATACATTTTCCTATGTCACTAAGAGTTCTCTGTAACCATCAATTTTAGTGAATTATTATTTACACAAATAATTATGAATAACTATTTACAAATGAACTATTATGATTATCACTATTTTTAGACGGGGATCTTGCTCTATCACCCAGGGTGGAGTGCAGTGGCAAGATTTCAGCTCACTACAGCCTTGAACTCCTGGGCTCAAGGGATCCGCTTGCCTCAGTCTCCCGAGTAGCTTGGATACAGGCACATGCCACCATGCATGGCTAATTTATTCTATTTTTTGTAGAGATCGGGTCTCGCTATGTTGACCAGGCTAGTCTTGAACCCCTGAGCTCAAGTGATTCTCCTGCCTCAGCCTCCAAAAGTGCTGGGATCATAGGCATGAGCTACTACACTGGGCTAAACTATTATTTAACCAAAGAAACCTGCTAGATCGAGGAACCAAAAATTAAATGTCACTGTTGTTTTAATTTGCATTATTTGAATGGTGAGGTTTAGCTTTTTCTGAAACATTTATTTTTCAACTATCTGCTTATTTGAATTTTCTTTAGAAGGAGCACATCTGTAAAACCAAGCTGTGCTTAACTGTTATATTTCCCCTAGATACTCCAGCCATTATCATCTTTTAAAACTATGCTTTCACAATAACAAACCATAAAAGTCAACTGAACTATGGTCCTAAATTAGGAAGCAAACTTTTCTTTAGCATATGCTAGGGGTTACTAGACACTCATGATAAGTCTTATGATGCCATAGCATTGCCTAACTTTAAATAAACATTTGAAAACTTTGAAGCAGTATTTAACTCTGTTATTCTTGATGTGCCCAGGCCTGGCAATATATGCACATGGCTCTTGCTTCAGAACCTTTGTACCCCAGGAGATTTAGAAGAGAATTTTGCTGTCTCTCACAGAAACCACAGAATCTCTACAACCATCTGGGACTCACTTTGTTTAAAGACAAAGATCCTCCTGGTGGGTTTTTATAGTCTCATTTTCAACTAAAAAGCCTGTTAAATAGGCTTTCAAATTTGATAAAAAGAAAATTCTTAAAACTGGCCAGGGAGGAAAGGCTACTTTAGATGAAGGAAAATCCAAAAATGGTCACTCAGTGGAGTTGTGTGCTTTCATGGCTGCTCCAGGGCCAGGTTCAGGAGAGCTATATCTGCTTTTCTTCAAAGTGGCAAAACTTACAATGCCTTTATTTTGAAAATTATGGTTAGAATTTCAAGATTAATTTATCAGTTGAAGACAGCTACTTAATTTTTTTAAATGCACGGGTTTCTCTTTAATACACATTTCCAGGTTTCACACTAATTTCCCTCCTTCCCCAAAGCCACAAAGATGTGTATTGAAGATTTCTACATATGATTTTACTTAGCAGGTTTCAGAACTCTTATTAGATCAGTGCCAAGAAGAATAGTGATATTAAAGAATAACTCCAGAGCACCAGATGCACTGGAAAATGATATCTTAACCATGATTAAAAGTATGTATATAAAGACACCATTATACATACATACATATGTACATTTGAGATTTTAGAGTAGTAAAGGTTTCTTCAACAAAAGGATGGGAAACATGGAAGCAAATAGGTGTACATGAGTAGTTGCAGAACATACAAAGTTCCCATGAAACTTTCTGTGGTCAATTTTTATTCAGTTGGGGGAAATGAAAGGGGTACAGGAAAGACAAAGCACAGATAACCCGACATCAATGTTAAAAAAGAGCCTTAGCAATTCTCCATTATCCAGGGGCAATAAGGTACATCTCAGATCTGCATACACTCAGTGTGGTTAAGGTACATCAGGGATCTACATACACTCACCTCCCCTAATGGGCCTTGGTAATTAGGCAGCTGCAGTTTATTGCAAATTTCCAGGACCAGGTGGGGTAGAAGGAAAGAAGCCAAGATGTGAGGGAGGCAAGAATCCACAAAGCTCTTCTGAAGCTTGGTTCCCTTCTTCCTTCCTAACCTTGCCAACTGAGGAAATCCTATGTCTCTGATGTACTTTAACCAGAGCAATCTGAACGCTAAACTACTCTGACAGCAAAAATTAAATCCAATTGAAAAAGACATTTAACAATTTTGCTTGTGGGTGTGTGTATCTGAGTGTATGAGGGGGCAGGGGAGAGGTAAAACTGTGAGAATTTTTTAGAAATGTATTTTTCAAATAACCAACTTTTATGACATTTGGTAGGCATACTGTTGCAATGTGTAATATCTGTCCAGGAACACTGTATATATTAATTTATCCCTGAAATTTAACATTGTTTCTTGAAAATATATGGTATCTATACAAGAATGAGGCACTATTGTTTTAACACAAAAAAGTCCAACTAGTGTTACTCATGCCTAATAATATTTCATTAGAATAATTGTAAGTGCGGTGTATTGGGCTGTGGCAGGAGGGCAGTCACGCTGTAAGCATTTTACATAAACAAACTCAGTTAATCCTCACACTGACTTCCTGAGAAAGGTACTATTACTATCCCCACTTTACAGATGAGGAAATTGATTCACAAAGTTTAAATGACTTGCTGAAGATCACACAACTAGCAAGGGGACAGAGTCCAGTTGCCTATGCTCTTAACTGCCAGGACATACCATTAAAACAATTTCTCTATGGAGGGACTCTGCCATTTCAGTAATTGGTAAATGTTCCAGCAGCCACACTAAAAAGAGCTGAGCCACCTGGGAAAATTTAGACTGGAGCTATGGTAGTTCAATTGTGGTCCCCGACCAGCAGCATTAGCCGCAGCTGGGAACTTGTGAGAAATGCAAATTACAGGCCACACCCAATCTGAAACTCTGGGGTTGGGACCCAGCAATCTGTGTTTTAACAAGCCCTCCAGGGGATTCTTGATGCAAACTCAAATTTGAGAAGGCCTAGAGAGAAGGAAACCAAAGGGAAACATGCTAGCTTCCCTTATGTTTTTGAAAGGCTATAATGTAGAGGAGAGGTGACTTGTGGAGTCCTCACAAGTTTTATGCTTGTTGCATATGCCTCATAGTTCTAGGGAATGGAGAAAGGTGGTGGAATGGTGAAAGATTTTTGGTTTAAAATTAGGAAAAAAACTTAGCTGGTAGTAGCCAACAACAGAAAGAGCTGTTGTGTGAGGGAATGCACCTCATGTCAGCTGAACTATTCAAAGAGGCTGGATGACCTTTTCTCAGACATGATATTGAATGAGAAGGTGGATAAGACATTCTTGAAAGACCATAAGTGACAGAATCAGAAAACCAGTATATACTTACTGGGCAGATATTCACTGAGAGCAAATTCACATAAGAATGTTCTGAGGGCAGATGGGAGTTAGTGACACTTGTTGTTCCTATGACTCTTTGGCTCAGTGCTCACACTAGTAGGCTGGTCCCCACGGGAATCCTTCAGTAAGACTCATTTGTCCCATGTTTGTCTCTTCATTTATGCTATACTGTCTACTTGGAATGCTGTCTCTTAATTCAAATTCTACATATTTTCCAAAGCCCAGCTCAAGTCATATCTTCTCAGTGAAACCTCTAAATTCCTTTTATACTCACTGTCAGTTGTATATACCGTTGGGCTTACATAAAATTGCAATTTAAAAGCAAAGGTTGTATCACATACTTGGTGTTTTCCATTTTACCTTGTTCCAGTGTAGGCAATCAATAAATATTCTGAGGAATGCTCAGGTAATTGGGAAGAGTCTTCCATGTGTCTTTTTTGAGACTCCTCTGCTACAGTTCTTTTTATTCGTGGCCCACAATAATAAGATCATCAAGTCCAGCTCCTTGATTAGGTGCAGACCAAGAATGCATATGGTGTGGGTCCTACTGTTCATCTCCCTAGTAGCTTCCTGCTTCCTCCTTGGCATGCACCAACAGAACAGCCCCTGCTGCTCCATAGGGGAAGCTCCCCTTTTCCAGTGACTAAGTGCTGTTTCTATCATGTCCTCAGTTCACATAAGCTCTGGATAGACTGTTACAATCCAGACCTAGATGTATATGTTGAAACTCTTATGACAAACCCAGTTATTATGTGTGCAGTGAAGCCCGTTTTCAGATTTTAATACTTCCTTTTTTTCTTTCTACTCTTGTCATATGCTCCATGTTTGAAAAACATCTTTTAGAAACCACATTTTCACATCTTAAGAACACAAAAAAAGTGTCAGATACTTTTTTTTCTCTTTGCAGTCTTAGAACTTCAAAAACAGCCAAAAGGAAGTTTTATAAAATACGTAAAAATATGTGCTGAGAGCTAAGGTTTTATATGCCAAGAGTTAGGCTACAGTGAATTTTTACTGCAGTTAATATTAACTCCTAGGAAAAGAAAAGCTTGCTGGAGACCCAGGCCCACTCTGTCATGGGAGAGTATCACAGCACTTCTTTACAGATCATTCTCACATGCATGAGAACCAACTCTTGGTTATCCGCTGGTGGATTATCCAGGGTTCCCACCACTCTTTGCTGCTTTTCCTTCTCAATAAAGGACTTTTGGCTATTTCGCAGCTCATTAGCACCTCCACCAGAAGGTAGGTGGTGACAGGGAGAAGAGGTGAAACTAAAATCAGTAAATTTTACTGCTCGTTAGCAGCTCTTGTAAAAGAAGTGGGACAAAGGGTTTGAAGCCATCATCATTGTCAAGATCTTAGACAAGCATTTATTAAGTGCTCACATGCATGGTAGTAGTAGGTATAACTAGGCATAACCACTGTGATTTTTAAAAAGTTATTAATTATTTTCATTTAGGTCTCATCTCCATTACACTGAATAATTAAGAGGTGTCTGGGTCGTGAACACAAAGAAACTTACCTGTTTTTGTACTCCATTGAGTTGCTGAACCTTGATGATGAGAGAAGCAGTTCGACCCTTGTACTGAATTGTTCTAATAAAAGTCCCGGCGTGGTCCACACTGAAAGGTTCTGACCAACGCCAGTTGCCCCAACCTTCAATACAGATGTGCAACAGCTGGAGAGAAAAACAATAATCGTCATAATGCCAAACATGCCAACAAAAATCTAGTCCTAAAATGAAAGTCTCATTGCTGGAAAACCTTTCCATTTGTAATATTCAGCATCTGTTTTCTTTCTAACCTGCATTATTCATCCACTTTCAGCTTATTCTACCAGGCTAAGAATAGCAAATATGCCACATAGAGTCAATGCGGTTTTTCAGATCACATTTTAAACTTTCTTAAAAATAATTGACCTATCAAATGGTAAAAGCCCTGCTGAACATTTGAGAAAAGACCATTTTATTCATCTGGAGGACAAAAAGGTTGAAATGTGAGATCAAAGAGCCTTGGTATTGGCTGATAGTTTATTCCTTCTTATGACTAGACAATAATTAAAGCTAAATTTGGTTTGTGTTTTGGTTTTTTTTTTAACCATAAATTGCCATACCTTATTTTTTCCTTCTGATAAAGAACAAAATAGCAATTTGAAGATGCAATTCATTTAATATACTCTCCTTCTGAGATCACAGATATGTCAAATTAGAAATACCCTCAACATTTAAAATGTAAGATATGATGTATCTGTTCTATTTTTTAGTTATATATTTATTGCAACTTTTACCAATTGAGTCTCCTGATACATATTTATATTTATTCATGTAGCATTTCCACATCTGGTCATATTTGGATTTGTTTTGTGGTCATTCAAATATGTCCCATTTCTATTCTTACCCACTAACTGCAGCTAAGAAAATCAGTTTCACTACATGAGTATTCCAAAAATTATATAATAATTAGTACTTCTTTAGGAAACAGGTTTAAATGAAAACAATGTTCTATTATTTTTAAGTACAAGGAAAGAAAACTGACAGTTTTAAGAAAAATATATTTATATCATATGCAAACAATTTAAAGATTTCCTTCACATCACATATAATTTTTAAACAGAGCTAACTAATGATAAATCTCATGAAAAACTCACAATTAGTAAACAGAATAAAACTTTGAAAACATCCTGTAAGACTGTCATAAAAGGCCCTTATAATAAATACATTAAGGATTTACACGGAAATTGCCATAATATTAAACATCTTGGTGGAAGCAGATTATTTTTTAGTCTCAGTCTTAAGAGGAGTCCTGATAACATGCTTAAATTTAAAAATTTCCCAAGGCCATCACAACATATGTTTTTGATGTTAAGATAGGGCTTAAAAAAAAATCTGAATACATTATTTAAAAAAAATCTCCTAACTCATCTCCTTGCTAATACGGCCTCACGCCAGTGCTTCCTCCACACTGCCAGTGATCCTGTGATAGTAAAAGGCTATTATCAGTTAGGTGACTTCTAAAAAAGGCTAACAGCTAAGAAAACACACACGTGCAAGCACGCACACCTCCCCCACCACCTCTAGATAGCAAATACCTTTAGGGAAAATATGGTCTTATATATACTCTACAGCATAAAAGTACCAGCATATTTTTGATGTTTAAATATTAGTAACAGAAGAAAAAAGAAAAATAGCAGTGTTTGAACCATTTCAGTTTTTTATAGCAGCAATTGGGAATCAACTCAGGGTACACACAAAACTAAAAGAAATAAGAAAGTTGTTTTCTTTGGACAGACTAGTAGCTGGAAATGACAAAAAATAAAATAAAATAAATAATGAGGCAAGATATCTAACATTAAGCTCACCTATATTTTTCCTGAACATTTCATAGACTCTAGAGAAAGTTTAAATGTACACAATGTAATTTTAACTGAGGAATGTTCACATTTGCATATGAGCTCAGTTTTAGATAGCTGCTCACTCTGTGTACACAGCTTTTTAAGGACTGGATGTCACCAAGGAATATGCTGTCAGGTTTTGCTTGGCAGCTATTTGTTCTCAGAATGTTGGCACAGATATTTTCTTTGAATTATGAAAAGTTAGATACGTTTAGATTTAGTTCACACAGGAAAATTAAGTGGGAGAAAAACGTTTATAATACTTCTTCCCACATGCATCATCAATGGAACATTTGTAATGTTTGGTCTACTGTTAAAAAACATCTAAATGTCATTGGCAATTATATGCATATAATTCATTAGGAAAGGAACTACATTCTTAAGAGAGAAATCAACAAAAAGAAATTCAGGAGGCCTAGTGGTATTTCAGTCCTCCTTCCAATGGTGTAATCACCCCTGCCTGGGAACCCATGGCATTGGATTTGGGCACTGGGTGGCAGTGAGTGCTCAGATACCCACAGACATCTAGTCAAGGTGAGAGGTTTTGTTATTGTTGGACCCACTGACTAAATTTCACTGCTATAGGTACTGTAAGTCTCCATTTAGTAACAAATACTTGAATACCTATTTTTATTTCTTTACAGAAGGAATCATAAAATCAGGTACAAAAATGTGAGATTTGAGTTAGACTACCTGATTCAAATCAGATTTCTATCATCACCCAATATATTTTCATTATTCAAGTATTATAAGGAAGGCAATATGCTAAGCACTATGGAGGAAATACGGAGGAAGAGATGTGCTCTCTGTCCCCATAAGGAGCTTATAATCTTACAGAGAAAATAAGGCAAGAACAAATAACTAACATGAGGCAGTCAGGAAAGGAGAGGAGCAGTCAGGAAAGGAGAGGAGCAGTCACATAGTGGTCCAGATAAGGAAGGGTGTGCTTCAGGTTGTTGTGATTAAGAAAACATCAGGAAGCAGCTGGGTCTCAGAGTTTGGGTAGGATTTCAACTGGCAAAGATGACAGTTCCTTCCCATGCCAAAAAGACAATGTGAGATATGCAAAGTAGTACTCATGCTTGGGATAAGGTTAATCATCCCAACTGGCCAGAGAAAAGGGAACATGGATAATTGGGTTGGGGGATAAGGTTAAACACAAAGATTTAGATTGTGGCTGGCACTGATTTACTAAACTAAGGAATTTGAACTTTATGCAGGAATTAGTGGATAGTCACTGATACCTTCCCTATAGGCAAGCAATGTACTGACAAAGAGTGAGCGGAAGTAGAGAGGCAGGAAGACTGCAGGAGTCAGGATGAGGGGCAATGTGGGCTAGAAATACTGAGTAGAGGAAACCCATGGGCTTCACAAAAAAATAACTATTCCTTCTGTCTGAAGCCCAAGGCATTTTTATGTTCTTTTATCAATTTGGAAATTTTCTTTCCACCTCTTTTCTATTAAGATTTTCCTTCCTGACTTTCTCTACCATCATTCAGTCTATCCAGGCTTTTCATTCTCTTTGGTCTACTTAGATAGTATCTAATATTTTCCACTGGGGGGAAAAGTCAAACAGGAATCATTCTTGTGGGAAGTTTTCGATGACAACTAAAACTAAGCAATAAGGCAGGTTCTACAGTGGCCACACTCGATGGAAGGTCCCAAGAGGCTACATGTTCTTTTTTTCCAGCAGACCCCCAGTGCTGCGCTGGCAGCCAGACTAAATTCATAGTTTTCCCACTGAAGACCTCGGATGGAAGCATATACAGCTTTCAACTCATTTTTTTTCTATACAAAATAAAACTTAAAACAGAATTACTGATCAGGGAATTGGGGATCAGCTCTGAGGACCACCCACAGTTTTGTCCAAAGGGAGAATATATTTAGGAGAAAAGAAAAATAAGATAAAATCTAGGAAAACAGAATACACCAAGGAAGAGAAAGTAAAAGTGGATGGTTAAGTAATAAATGTTAAGCTACATCTTAAAACATAAATGATAAAGGTACCAAATACTTTTGTGTGAACTTACATATTTCACTACTCATTTTAAAATTATTGTCAAGATTTTTTCTACTTCAATAATCACAAATTAAAAATTTGTCTTCACACTCATTTGTGAGTTTTTTTTTTGCATTTTATGATAATTTACCCTACAGTAATATGTAATGTTCTAAAAAGAAACTGAAGATTTAAACAACTTCAAAAATTGTCCCAAATCATTGAATTCATTGTAGAAATTTTAGGAGTTCTTAAAAATTAACATGCAATCAAAGTGAAATAAACTACTGAACATATATATTCTAGTAATATATTTTTATATATTATATATTTATATATCAAAACTTAGGCACCATTATTTTTATTATTTTTTAGAGAGAGAGTCACTCTATTGCCCAGCCCGAAGTGCAGTGGCATGATCATACATCATTGTAACCTTGAACTACTGACCCCTCAAGTGATCTTCCTGCCTCAGTCTCCCGAGTAGCTAGGACTATAGGTGCATGCCACCATACCTGGCTTTTAAACATTTTTTATTTTTTGTAAAGATGAGGTCTTGTTATTTTGCCCAGGCTGGTCTTGAACTCCTGGCTTCAATCAATTCTTCCTCTTTGGTCTCCCAAAGTGCTAGGATTATAGGTATAAGCTATTGAACCTGGCCCATTTATTTTTTAAACTTCTAAACTCATCACAATATCCCAAGAGCCTAGTGTATAGCAGGCATTCAATAAATATTTGTTAAATAAATAAATCATGATTAATACAAAATAACCTAAAGTAAATATTTTAAAACATTAGTGGTGATATTTGTGCATAAAATGGTATAAAATTTGTATGAGTGGCTGCTGGGGCTAGAGACTGTAGCCACTCGGTCCCCAAGTCAGCCACCAGTTGTGGTCCCCAGGCAATTACTGTACCTAACAGGATGTGTCAGATACTTAATAGGAGGTTGGTCAAATGCCCAAATCCTGGTGAATGTGGTCACCCTGCCTCCTGTTTTCTGCAGACCAAGACATGGGCACTGGATACTGTTCCTGGGCCCACTCAATCCAGATCATGAAGGCAGAAAAGACTGCGGCCACCAAGGGCTGCCGGCCAGCAGCCAAGCAATTCTACAACTCCGAGACTGAATTCCTGCTGCCTCATGGCGTCCTGTGTCGCCAGCACAAGCCAAGCTTCACCACCAAGGCCCAACCCCTTCTTCTAGGTGTCGGGCCCTCTTACCCCAGGTCTGTCCAAATAAACTCAAGAATGTCAAAACAAAACCAAAACCAAAATGAGTATTAAATCAAAATATTTAGAAAAGTTTCCTATTTTGAATGACCTTTCAACACAGGAGATTTGTCTTACAGAGATAACAATATTAGATTAAACAGCAAGTCAATGTAATACCTTAGATTCATAATTCAGATACTGCAGTACTGATACTAAAATATCAAGTAGGCCCCAAATGATACAATAGGTGAGCATCATGAGTATAAATTAAGTTAAAATACTAAAAAAATTCTTGTCTATCCAAAATACAATCTGGAAAGTCAATTAAATCACTTGCTTGGAATACATGAGTCTAAGTGGAAATGATAGTACATTCTACACTACTAAATTAACATAAAAATGAAATATGTTACTCATTATTGCTTTTTCAAGGAATTTGAATTTCAGGATGTTCAGAGTATCTGAAATAGTGCCAAATACCAAGCAGAAAAATTTCTAGGTAATGACTAATGCTTGGTGTCATGATTCAACACTGAAATCTTTAACGCTGAAACTCTTAGGGCCCTATATATTCTTTCACATTTATAGAATACAATTTCCCACCTAAAAGAATAAGTTGAAGTAAATACAACTGAATTACTTTTGGACTCTTTGATGTAGTTTGCTTTGGTAAGAAAAAGAAAAAGAGAAAGTAAGCTCAACTGCGAAAGCCTTTCCAAATCAATCTTTCAGGGTGTAATAGAGGCTGCATTGTCATGATACAAGTGTTGGCTAGTTTATTCTTCCACAAAATATGGGTGCTGTAGGTTTCCCCTCAAGATTATTTGGGTTAATTGAAGGCCACAAATACTGTGCAATTAGCATGAAACAACCTCTTACAGTAGAGGGAAATCTGACACATTCATAAAAAGCTGTTTGGAATGAAAATTGTGGCTGAAAGTTAATCCTTGTATCAAAAATCTTAGTTGCAATACCTACTGATGCATTAATCCTATGAAATAATTTATCCTAAGGTAATAGTTACAGATGTGTGTAAAAAAATGTATGCTTATCCCAGCACTATTTTAATAATAAAAATCTGGCAGCATTAGGAAATTGGTCAAATAACATACGGTAAAAATAAAAACAGCTTTCCTTTATTAGACATTTTGTGTCAAGTGCGGGGGGGAAGTACTTTTTAATATTATTCATTTCTTAACACAATCTTGTAAGGTAGACACTTTTGTTCCCTTTTAAGATGAAAAAACAAATGGAGATACACAGAGGCTGAGTGATTTCTTCAGGGCCAGAGTGCTGGGGAGAGAAAGATATAAGATCTGAACTTATTCAGAGCCTCTATTCATAACTATATTTACACTGTAGAGTGCTTTCAAATGACTGAAAAACAATCATAGCATGAAAACATGTTAATGCTATCAGTTAACAATAAATTGAAAAACATTACAAAAAGGTATGCACAGTACACCCCATTTTTGTAATACAAATGAACAAAAAGGATATATGCCTCTTCCAAAGGAAGACAAAGGCAAGAAATATGCCATAATGCTAAAGTGGTTATTTCAGGGTTATAGGATTATGCATTTTAAGTTTCCTTTTTTTTTTTTTTTAAATAAAAAAGAGACAGGTTTCACCATACTGGTCAGGCTGGTCTCGAACTCTGAACCTCAGGTGATCTGCCTGCCTTGGCCTCCCAAAGTGCTGGGATTATAGGCGTGAGCCACCGTGCCTGGCAAGTTTCTTTTTTTTACGTTGTGGTTTGTGTGCTTTCATGTAATTTCCAAGTTTTATATTATAACTATGTCTTATTTGGCAATCAGACAAAAATTAATGTTATTAAAATAAAAAAATGTCTAATAGGATGCATATGGAGGCCACATTTTAGGTAAAAAGAAATTATGCATTTCTATTTTACAAATTTAAATTTAGCCTCTTACAGAAAGTATCCCCATATGTCATAGTCAAAGCCAAATTTTCCCAACAAGAGGATGACATGCTCTTCAGTTCATCTCTGTAGCCTCCACAATTTCTAGCAGAGTCTGGCTTGCTATATTGCTATATTACATAATCACATGATTCTTAGGAGCCATTTAATGTGATTATGTGAGCTTTTTCCCCTAGGGCAACAGCTTGTTTTTGAGATAAGGTCTCCTTTTATTGCCCAGACGAGTGCAGTGGCACAATCATAACTCACTGTAGCCTCAACCTCCTGGGCTCGAGTGATCCTCCCACCTCAGCCTTCTGAGTAGCTGACACTACAGACGTGCACCACAATGCCTGATTAATATTTGTATCTTTTGTAGAGTTGGCATTTTGCTGTGTTGCCCAGGCTGCTCTTGAACTTCTGAGCTCAAGCAATCTGCCCACCTTGGCCTCCCAAAGTGCTGGGATTGCAGACATGTGCCACCGTACCTGGCATCATTTTGCGAGTATTTTTAAGGATTTACAGCTATTAAATGTTTACCATAAGCCAACTAACTGTACTACACATGGTAGATACAGAAAAGAACTAGACAGTTTACTTGGGCTGAAAATGCTTATAATAGGATAAACAGATATTCAATAAGAATAATTACACTGCAAAAATTATTAGAGTAAGAAAAACATAGGGCTTCAGGGGTGTTCTGCTTGGGGAAGTTAAAAGTTTTACCAGAAAATGTATTTTACTTACTCTCAAAAATAATATGAAGAAAGACAGGCTGAAATAGAACAAAAGATAAGTAATGTTACTTCTGACAAACAAAAGTAGGTGACAATTTAACTTGTCATGTGACAAGCAGGGATGAAGCGGTTCTTTCTGCACAAAATTTATATCTACAAAGCATACCGACTGCATTAGAAACAAAGACAAGGCATAAATGCAGCAGGCTATAGCTTCAGACTATTTGTGAAAACAACTCCTGGTCATTTGTTTTATCAATAGAATTTGGAAAATTAACTTTCTATTATCAACTTATCAGCTTACTTTCCCCTAATAATTTTGATTGTAACCCAAATGGAGTCACTGAATACTGATTTTGGAAAGGAGTCACTCTGGCATTAAAAAATGATTGTTTTAGGAGGTCAAATCTTGAGAGAGAGGATGGGAGAGTAAAAGTGGGGAAGGGGAGGGAATGATACAGGAAAGAAGGGGGAAGAGGCAGTGAACTCTTAGGTCAGTAACTGCTAATTCCTCTCAGAGCATCAGTCATCAATAAACACCAGAGACTGATGCATTAAAGACAATGAAACAAAGTAACTGACAAGAAAGTAACTGTTTAGCTGTTTGAAATAATGCTATTCATATGTTATATCTATATTCCTCATAGATTTAAAACACTGCATTGTGTCATTTCATCATACACTTTATAACAGTCATTTGAATTTCCCTGGGTAAGTTAGGGCATCAAATGTCACACATTTCTAGCAAACATTAATGCTTAATCAATGTTTCAACATATGTATAAGCAAGCCATAGAATCTTTTTATTATTTTGAACAAATAACTATAAACACAACTCTAAATTCAATAATTTATTTATGGTTTTTCATTGTTCAGGAATTAATCTCTGGTCAATCTCTGGCTGAAATTTGCATACTTAACCTAAGAAAAGTAGGGAGAATAGTAGCTGCATTTTTCATTTAAATTATTATCTATAAAATAATGAGCTGCTTAATGGGTATTCTGAGCTAAAAAAAAATCAAATCTAAGTGACTTAAATTAGGGAAAATGAATACACTGCACAAACATTTTTGCAAAAAGATTTACTAAGATGTTTCATGCATTAAAATATTTGATTTTTAAATTTTATGCATAACTGTTTGAATTTTTCAATCATGAAATCAGATATAAATACACACAGTTAAAAAAAGGATGAAATGATAAATAGACTTGTTTTAAAGAGGTCATTTCAACATTATACATATTTATTGTTTTCATTCTTCTAAAGGCTTCCCTGTAGTTAAATGATATGTGACTGAAAAAACATGAGCTGTGATATTAATAGCTGTTTTAAGTGTAGTATTGTGGGACAGTCTTTAAGACTATTTACCCGTGGTAACACCACAAAGGATTGAAAAGCACAGATTCAAAGAACTTTGATATATATGTATATCTGTGTATACAGAAGAGGATGGACTGCCTATAAAATCTGAAATAATTCCCATTTTCTTTTTTAAAAAGTAAGTAAAATAAATACAAACTTTGATTGTTTAAGTTGTAAAAACAACAAGGAGATTTTGATGCTATGCAGATATACTCTTAACAGAACAATAATCAATGGTCATCATGCATTTGGTTCGACCCAATTATTCAGTGGAATAGTTGAGGGTATATAGAAGAAAATGATGATGAGTAATTTAGGTGAGCTAGAAATGGGGCCAACAAGGTAAGAAATTGGAGAGTCTGTCTGTTAGTCATTCACATTTGGATATTCTTTGAGTCAAATTGTCAGATTTTGTTTGTTTGAAAATCAATTTTGACAAAATACAAACAATAGAGAAACCTACCTAAAGTCTGAATAAAAACTTTCTTTTAAACTGTTCTCAGATATAACATTCACTATTCAGCAAAATTTAATGTAAAATAGACTACATGCCAACATATGTCCTAAGAAAAGATCAAGTGATTTTTCCACAATCTTCATTTTTTAGTCATCATGGCAATATGGACAGTTGTAATTATATTTAATTTTTAATTAGAAAAAAAGAAGTCAATAGATGGATATAAGAGAAATCCAAAATTTTTACAGTTATTTATTTTCATTTAACTAAACTGCCTTGCCGTACTAAGAAAACATTTTTGTAAAGGTTAAATAAAGTATTTCATGGCAACTGCTGCTTCTTAGTGCCTGTATAACAAGAAATATGAGCCAGCCAAAGTTGTGCAAGTTGGTTTTCTTTCCCAGTAAGGGAATGTGGTATCTAAGACCTTGTCCTAACTCATTTTATCCCCAAGTGTAAGTCAAGCAAGTCAAATATGAACTAATGCCTGAAGGGAAGTCCCTGACTCAAGAAGTATGGATTATTTCACATTTATCTTAAAATCTGCTCTCAGAGTTCTTAAAATTCACTAACTTGGCAAGTCAGGAATTATCATGAGAAATGAAATAATTTCATAACTATGAAGTCATCCAACATTCCATGCATCTGACACTCAGTGGGCTTGGCCATGTCTTGGGCATTATTCTGACCTTTAAATAACAAGCTCTTCAATATTCTGGAAATAATTTAAAAGCATGGAAATAGTAAGTGCCACAGTATAATAGGTATGCCATTGTCTTTGAGTTAATGCTTTTGTTACACAGACTCATGGTAACAGGTTATGATTAAAGACAATCACATTATATATGCTGAAATCTTTATAACATTCTTAATCAGTATTTCCCATTACTTAAAAATGGCAAAATACCATGCTTTAATAGTCCAGCTGCATTCCCTTTCTCCAAGTGCTCTGTATTAAAATTCACATTTAAAATTAGCTGGTAAAGGACCTTTATGTTTCGACAGCAAGAATTTACATTTGCATTGCACTGGCTTGTGAAAAGGCTTTGAGTGTCCTGTAAAAAGCTTAAGAAATCTTCAGTATATTTTTCTCCAAAGCTATATTTCAATATCTGAGATTTATTGCCAGGGGAGGAACAGAGAGACCATTAGCAGCACCAGCAGCCATTCCTCTGAGTGCTTTGCAGTTGAAATATTCCCATTCTCTTCCATGCAGCCTTGTAGAAAACTCCAGAAAAGCCCTCGGACTGGATAAAGTATCCTATCACAATCCTATCTTTGCCATTTCTTGTGAAAGACCTTAAAAGTCTTAAAATTGGTCATTTTATAAACTAGTTTTACAAAGAAACTTTGAGATATAAAGGGAAAAGGAAACTTAACCCTAAACTTCTGCCTCTGATTTAAGTAGAATGTATCTCCCAACAGAAAATGAAAGAATTCCAAATATGCTCTGTGCATTAAATACTTAATGACCAAAACTGCTAGGGCCCCACTTCTACTGGTGACTTCAAAAGGCACCGCAAGCTCCCTCAGAGATGTAAGTTTCCTGGAATCCCTGATGAAACTAAAAATATTTTAAGAGAGAAAAGTGAAGGGACAGAGTCTACAGACTACTTTTTTTTTTTTTTTTTCTATTTCAATTACTGCTTAAAACTGAAATAAAAATGCAGTTGATGGCGGCTGGACGGTAGTTCCTAGGTACTCAAATGGAGTAAGTGTTTACAGAATATTTTGGATTAAAACCCTTGCCAGATGGTCCCAAGAAGTGTTTACCTCACTGTTGATTTTAGCTATCTTAATGTCAGCAACAATAAAAAGAAGCTTGTTACTGCCACTTGGGAGAAAAGGCATAAAATCCTTCCTCCCCAAATAGGACTGCTAGTTGCAGACAGCTGTGCCCTACACAACAATAAGGGTGTTACTGTAGATTTCTGGGAAACTATTTCCACAATTAGAGAAAGACAA
>PVKP010032642.1:0-25737 GCA_004027715.1 Plecturocebus donacophilus | reverse complement strand
ATGAAGGCAGCAAACCACCATGGCATGTGTATACCTGTGTAAAAATCCTCCAAGATCTGCACATATACCCCAGGCTTAAAGTAAAATTAAAAAAAAAATTTTTTTTAATTAAAAAAAAAAAGAAAACTATGGTGATGGAGGGATGAGTCGTGTGTTTATAAAACCAGTATCCTAGACAATCAGAACACAGTGAAGCCCACGCAAGAAGGGTTTTTAAAAAAATTATGGCTGGGAACGGTGCCTCACACCTGTAATCCCAGCACTTCGTGAGGCTGAGGCAGGCAGATCTCCTGACATCAGGAGTTCAAGACCAGCCTGACCAACATAGTAAAAGCCCATCTCTACTAAAAAATACAAAACTTAGCCAGGCATGGTGGTGTGCACTTGTAATCCCAGCTACTCGGGAGGCTGTGGCAGGAGAATTGCTTGAGCCCAGAAGATGGAGGTTGCAGTGAGCTTACACAGTGACACTTTAGCCTGGGTGACAGAGTGAGACTCTGTCTCAAAAACAATTATTTTTCAATCACAGCCTTAAATCATTCTCTGCCTAGTATATACTCCCTTCTCCTTTGCAACATTTTGGGCAGATTCTCTAACGCCATGACTTTTGTTCATTTTAATAAAACTCTCCAGTGCAATGTGGAAGTCATTGCTAATATTCTATTGAATATTTTCTTCCAGCTCTTAGGTTGCAATTTGTTTGATCCACAGCCATTTCTCTCTCACCCTCTCCAGTTTGGGGGAAGGTGGTGAAGAATTATGAAAAGAGATGAATATTTTCTTTTTAGTTGTTGCTGCCATCATCTTCTCTTTGCTGGTAACACCTTCTGTGTAAAGAGTGCTCTCATGGGGCACATGTGTGAGTTGTGTGAGGTCTCCACACAGTACAATTCTTTGATGTTGAGAATCTTCTACTCTCTCTATTCCCAGCCTCTCTCCACAGGACTGGTACCTCTCAGATGAGGTACCAGAAACTTTGCTCCAAACTATTTCCTTCCCAGACAGAAAGATCATGTATCAGGTGAGGAATAGGTTACCACAGTCCTCACTTTCCTCCGTTCCACTGCAGGTTTCTCCAGTGAGGCTCTGTCGTCTTCTGGTGCCAAGGAGAAGCTGCTACTTCAGTTCACATACCGAACTCCTGGAACACTTAGATTCTCCTAAGAACACTGTTTCTGAGCTTAGGGATGGCAGGCGCTAAGTAGGTCTCCAGGTTTCTCAATTCAGCAAACATAGCTGCAGAGAGATGCCAGTTCCACAATTCTAATTTTCCTGCCACTAATCAAGTTCCATGGGGAAGTGTGTGTCCACTCTCAACTGTGGGGCTTCTGCAGAGATATTCGTGAAAATGAAAGAAGCCAATTTCCAGAGGGAGAAATTTAAGCCAAATCACAGAGAAAAGCAGGTGTGAGACAGTGAAATCCTGGTTGTGTTCATGTTTTTGGTTTTGATTGTATTTAGGACCAGCATGGCCTCAGACTTGCAGTGGTGTAATTACATGTGGCAGTTTTTCTTTCTGCTTAAGTAGGATTGAGTTTAAACATCAGAATCTTTCTCTCTCTCTCTCTCTCTCTCTCTCTCAAACATATATATACACATATGTATATATTTATATATTAGATATATATGTATTTATATATGTATCTACATAGATACCTGTATAAATCTACATACATACATATCTATATATCTATGTACGTGTTTACATGCATGCACATATGTACATATATGTACATATATAGAAAGAGCTGAGGAGTCTTATATGTTGCAGTCACTTCTTTACAGAAGTTGGAGAGAGAGAGATTCCAGGTATAAATTGAGATTTTGATGCAATGATGGAGAACTAAGATGTGTTACCTCTTAAAATCCCCACATTCTTTTCTTAAGTGGATAAATACTCAAGAATGTTTCAGCCTAGCAAATTTATATTTGCCAGCTACTGGGTTGACAGTATTTTACTCATTTTAATGGTAAAAATGATAAATCTTTTATACAAATACTTGAAGCCACTGTGAATTAGAGTTTCCTTAGTTTTAAAACACGCACACAGGCACATACACAGAAATCAAATGTATCCAATCAGAGGTGACAAAGGATATTCTGGGTCATCAAAGCCATCATTTGATAAAATATACTTCAACGTTCTTAAAGCATTTATGGTAGTTAATTATCTAGTCTGGCCTCGGGAGTCTCCAGAGATCATGTTCCCACTGCCTTTTGTTCCATTAAATCTATCAGCTTGCATTCACATTGGTAGTAGATGAGTTGAAGCAAGAAAAAAGAAGGAAAAACATTTTCCCCCTTATAATATAAAGCATCACTTCATTCTAATAAATACAGATAATATTTTGAAAACCTGACCCCTTTATATTTTGCTTGGTTTCACATATTTCACGGATTCCAAGCTACGTTGTAGGACACCCAACAGAACTGCCTGCTAAGCTTCTGAATGCTAACGTCATATCAAATCCTCCAGCACTCACATTGGGAAGGCGTTGAAGTCATTTTGTCTCAGAAATACTTTTGTCCCTGAAATATTTATTCAAATTTAAATCTAGTGAATACTCTGAAAACCAACGTTTTAATAATGAAACAAAACAGCTTATGGTTCAAAGTGAGTGTGATGCCTGGTCTGATGCCTGAAGCTCTTTATCTGAGTATATGCTGACATCTAACAGCAGTTTCTAAGCTCCCTCTGATGGTGCACAGCCATGGCATTATTTTCTCATTGGATCATCTTTGTGCTTGACTTCATAAATGAGCTTGTTCAGTTCTCACTGGTAAATTCTCTGTTCTTTCCTTCATGTCCCTTCGTGTTTCTTCACATACACAGACAACAGCTTGTCAGTTTGAAAATCCCAATCTAATTAGTAAGCAAGTAAATACTTGCAAGAGGACTATATCTCTCATTACCAAAATCTGTAATACAAAAATCTTTCCTGTTAAAAAGTTGGATTTGCCTTTGCTTCTGATAACCAATCTGTTAATAAAGAATCATGCCTCTTTGAGGTTATACTTAAAAATAATTGAGGATCTCCTCACTACAAATAATGTGACTACATTTGCATTTTTGCTGAATTTGATGTGTGGCTAAAAATGAAGCTCAAAATTTAAAGCAATCCCAAGACTTAAAAAAAATCTTTCCTTATTTTCTTGCATTAAAACATTGTCTAACCACATAAAAGTGTTCTCATGGGTGATGGAGAAGTTTGGATACAGAGGGCAAGTCTGGTTCCATGAAAGATGGGAAGTTAAAGTAAATAATAAGTGTGGAAATTTAGTGCTTAAAAGCTTTCTCATGAAAATGTGAGATGGCCTGTGCTCTGGGTCACAATGCTTTCTTTAATGGAGCTTTTAGTTAGTAAGACAAGGAATGCATTGTGACTGGACTATATACCTATTTGAAAAAAAAAAAAAAAAAGTCTGGCAGAGGAAAATGAATTGCTTTCTATTTGATTCTCAAATCAAAGAATGCTAGTGATGGAAAAGGTCTTTGAGGTCACCAAATCTAACACCTTCCCTCTACAACTAATAAAGGTAAATCCCAGAGAGAAGAGCTAACTCTATAAGGCCACAGAAGTAGGTGACTCTGTTTAGCTAGTGATATCATGATTCCTTTAAGTGCAGCATGTTAACCATAAATTGCAATATTCTAGAAAGAACAATGAAAAAATTTTAAAACTTAGGCTTACTGAAATTAATTTACTTTTTCAAATTAATTTACTTTTTTGATTACTTTTCTCCAAATTTCTAAGCAAACCTGGATGTTGTGACTATATTATTGATATATTAATAATTACTATTTATTAATGGAAATCATAAATTTAAAAATGTGTGAACCAAACATATTTTCTTGATTTCCATAAGATGTAAATTTTAAAAGAGGCACTTAAAATAGCTTTAAATAATTATTTAGACTTTCTATTTCTTTTTATTCCTCTTCATTTTTCTCTTTCTTTGCTTTACCTTCTCTTCTTGAACAATTCCCATCCAACAGCCATGAGGTCTGTCCGGGCAAGGAAGACTGGGTGGAGGGCAGTGGGGCCTAAAGTTGTATATTAAAGCCCAGTGAGGGTCAGAATGGCCTTCATTTGAGAATGGTGGCAGCCCAGCAACCAGTGTTGGATCCAACTGTGGTGATGGGGTTAGCCACATGGATAGGCAACCTGATATTGGTAGTCAGAATCCAAACAGGGTGAGCAGGGTGTCTGTGGGTGTAGAGTGTAGTAGCAATAGTTGTCTGGCCTGAGGTGTTACACACAGAGTGGGCTAAGGAGCATGAATTCACAGAAGGGTGTTCTGAGGGTATGTTGGTGGCTAGCTGGGTGAGAAAAATGTCCCCACAGAAGAACAGTCTGACGTGTGGGGAAAAACCACCTTAGCTGATTTTGTTGCATTGGACCGCAATTAAAGATGTAGTTGTTAATACGTGATTTTAGTACACACAGGGACACATAGAAATAAATATTGGTATAAAGCTGCATCTCTCTCTCTATCTAGTCTATCTTTAAATATATGTTATATATTTCTGTCATACTCTGCTTGAGTAGTTACAATAAATTACCCTAGATCGGCTGACTTAAACTTGAAGAAATTATTTCTCACAGTTCTAGTGACTGGGAAGTTCTGGATCAAGGGACTGGCAGCTCCAGTGTCTAGTGAGGGGCCGCTTCCTTGTTTGCATATGAAGCTCTTCTTACTGTGACCTCACATGGTAGAGAGCAGAGAGGACACAATTGACCTAGAACAACACAGAAGAAAGGAGTGCTGATCCCCTGCACAGCACCCCTTCATATGCAGTTGTAGGAAAATCTGCATATAACTTTTGAGTGCCCAAGATCTTCCATACTAATAGACTACTGTTGACCAGGAGCCTTAGAGATAACATCAACAGTTGATTACCATATATTTTGAATATTATGTGCATTATGTGTTTTATTTTTCACCATAAAGCACAATAGAAAAAAAGGCTGTTAAAAAAATAATACGGCTGGGGTTTAGTGGCTAATGCCTGTAATCTCAGCACCTTGGGAGGCTGAAGTGGGCAGATCACTCAAGGTCAAGAGTTCAAGATGAGCCTGGCCAACGTAGTGAAACCTCATCTCTACTAAAAATACAAAAATTAGCCAGGTGTGGCATTGCACACCTGTAATCCCAGCTACTTGGGAGGCTGATGCAGGAGAATTGCTTGAACTTGGGAAGTGGAGGTTGCAATGAGCAGAGATTATGCCACTGCACTCCAGCCTGGATGATAATGCCGGACTTGACTTCAAAAAACAAAAGGAAGAAAATCATACAGGGAAATAAATGTATTTACTATTCATTAAGTGGAAGCAGATCGTCATAGAGATCTAGACCTTCATCATCTGTGTGGTTAGTAGGCTGAGAAAGAACAGGAAGAGGAAGGGGTTGGCCTTTCTGTCTCAGGTAGCAGAAATAAAGGAAAATTCGCATATAAGTAGACTTGGCCAGTTTAAATCTGTGTTGTTCAAGTGTCAGCTGTACAGAAAGTCTGAAATAGTTTCTATTTTGTAATTCTAAGCCCAAATTTCCTATCCTCCCAGTAAACTTTAGTTTTGCTGTTAAGGTCTTTCAACTAATTGGATGAGACCCACTCACATTATCCAGGCTAATCTCTTATATGTAAAATCAATTGATAATAAATTTTAGTCATATCTTTAAAATATCTTCATAGCAACATCTGGATTACTGTTCGGCGAAACAACTGGACATCGTAGATTAGCCCAGATGACACAAAAAATTAACCATTGCATATGCTGACAGTGATCTCTTGGTTTTAATAAAAATGGTGTGATTGTATAGACAAATGTCTTGGTTTTGAAATATGTATGCATCAAAATGTTTGGGAGTATTTGGGCCTGATGTCAGCATCTTACTCACATTTGATCTGAGGGGACAAAATGTACTCACATATATTCTGTAAGTTTGCTATTGCTTCATATTTAAAAACTGAAAAAATAAAACAAATGAAATAATTAGTTGAAAGAGAGAGAGCGAGTGTGTGTGTGTGTATGTGTGTGTGTGTGTGTGTGTGTCCTATTGCAGGTGTTAAGTTCCATCCTGAGAAATATAGAGTTATTCAAGCCTATATTCTGCAATGGATTTGTTTATCATTTTATTCACTCTGGGCACTAAGATTGGGAGATCTGTTAAGAGTGGGGAGCCGCACAACCAGGACATTTAGCTCTACTATTTAATATAAAGATAACAAAAAATTACTTGAGAAGAATTAAATTTATACTAGAGCAGGGACATTCACTAGCACTGTACATTGAGAGAAGAAACTTCTAGAGAGCATCAAGAAGCCATGCTAACTTTTTCTGTGGTACTAGTGCTTTCTCTGGCAGAGAGTGAGCTCACAGGCAAGCCCACAGGTTATTTGTTCATTCTCAGAGTGTATGAAAATGTTCCAGTTACATTAAGTCACAAACAGCCTCACTTCTGGAGTCAATATGTCTAGCTCAGAGTTATATAAAACATTTTTGAATTTCATTAGGAATTAATACTTGTTCCTATGATTTTGCCCCTCTCCTAGTCTATCCTTCCTGCAGCTCAGGCAGTTGTAGATGGGAAGCCCCACAGCAGAAAAGGTGGATGTGGCCAGCTTGCCTTCTTTGCTTTTCACAAAGCAAAGAAGATCCCCGTCCACACGCATACACACCTCACCCTAAAGAACTAACTGTGTTCTTCCCCCTCCATGGTAGGAGGGAAGGGATGTGCAGAGCAATTACAGAGGAGAGGAAAATAGATTATTTTTGACACCACTGTAAACCTGGCGTTGCCCAGGCTGGTCAGGTTAAAGCTGACCATTTTTGATGGGGTGCTTTCTTGTTTTGGAAGACCCCCGTTTCTGAGAACTCTTACCCTGTGGAGGAGACACACACTCTGTCTAGCTGCTTAGGGCTCCCCTTGGTGATGTTGGCTCTCAGAACATTTCCACGCACTCCCGCTCTGAAGAAGTTCCATTGAATCTCCAGGAAGCTCTCTTGTGCAAACCACTTAAAGATGGCTCTAGAATGACTCATCTGCTTCTTCGTCTCCCTTGCTCTTTCCCTTGCTCTCTCTCTATTCCACAAGAAACATCTGTCTGTCACATAAGTGAAGCAAGTGTCACCTACTTGGATGAAGGAAACTGCTTCAGTTAGCTGCTCACTTGTATGATGACTCAACTATGATGCAGGCTTCAGTTCACTGGGTTGAAAAATTCCAGAGGACACAGACCAAGCTCTGCAATGATTCTCATATATTTGAGGTGAGGAAAGTCAGCATCTCTTTTCTTTCTCCATGGGAGAAGAGTAAGGAAAATGCAAAGATACCCCAACAGTTTTTCCTAAACATATTTTTTCACCAAATTCAAATTCCCTGGCCATTATACTTGGGCATTTTGAGTGAGTAAGGAGTCAAGTATTTCAAAAGAAGTTTTAAGCTCCCTTGGTAGTGGTAGTAATTACTGATGTTTGCACAGAAATCTAGTTCTCCGTCTTTCCCAGGAGGTTCCTTCCCTGCGTATCTTTCCATGCACATGGTAAGGTTGCTCTTCTAGTTGTCTTACAGGTGGAGCTGTGTAACTCAGCCTGGCCAATAAGTTGTAAATTGAAGTGACAAACGTCACATGTAGGCAGGAGCATGCAACACAGATGGAAAACCTACCAGGGCCCTCTTTCTCTGTGGCAAGACAACTGGCAATGTTCTAGACAAAGGACTTCCCTTCAGTTGAGATCTCAGAGTAGAGATGATGAAAGAGAAGGCCCGGCCAAATGGTGATACCATACAGCTTGAACAAGAAAGAATCCTTCGTGGATGCACTACTGGAAGGCTAGGTCACTTTTTACTGCAACATAGCGTAATGAGCCCTGACTGATTTAGAACTTCTACAAATTCAGCAAAGTGCCTCCCTTTGGGATGAGGAAGTCCTTACACTGATTTGTTTGTTTTCTCTGATTTTTGGGGTCTCTGCTAAAACTGAGGCAGAGTTCTATTCAGCATTCTGCAGGCACTTATAATTGTAGTTAACAGCACTGCATAGATACTGAAGACACAGTGCCTCACTTCCAATCCTAGCAAGATTGTGTGCTGGCTTTGTGTCCTTGAACAAGGTGTTTGGCCACTTTGTGCATCAGTTTCCTCATCTGCAAAATATGGATAATAGTAGTTCCTATCTCACAGGTTGTTATGAAGATGATTATAATTAACATTTTAAGTGGGCTTGGATTAATGCCTGCCACATAGCAAATTTTCTACATGCATGTTTCTTAATAAGTGTAATATAGTTTTTAACTTCTATCTCTTTATCACTGGCAAGGCACAGCTGAAATGTCTCCAGCTGGCTGCTCTTTCTTCTCTGAAATGCTCATTGCTACACAGAGGTGCTCAAGTCTGTCTCTGCCTGTCTGTGCTGAAAGGCCATATCTTTGAGTCAGCACATTTGTTATTCTTTGCTATAGATTATTAATTCCTTTATCATTTCTTGCTTAGAATTCCAACATCAAATATTCCTTAGTTCTCTGATATGGTTTGGATATGTGTCCCCTCCACATTTCATGTTGAAATATAATCCCCCATGTTGGAGACGGGGCCTACTGGGAGGTATTTGGGTTGTTGGGAGTGGATCCCTCATGGATGCTGGGTGCTCTTCCCTTGGTAATGTGGGTTCTTGCTCTGAGTTCTCACAGTGGCTGGTATTTAAAGGAGTCTAGTTCCTCTTCCTCTCTGCTCTCTCTGTCACCCACTGTGTGATACATGGGCTCTTGATTCACCTTCTGCCATGATTTTAAGCTTCCTGAGACCTCATCAGAAGCCAAGTAGATGCTGGGGCCCATGTTTGCACAGCCTTCAGAACCATGAGCCAAAATAAACCTCTTCTCTTCATAAATTATCCAGTCTCGGGTATCTCTTTACAGTGATCTAAATGGACTAACACAGTTCTCATCAAGTCAATTTCTACAATTCTTGTTACTACAATTTCTACTTAGATGGATCTACATAATGCAGGGCTATGGGAAGCTTCCTTGCTGCAGGCTCCACAAAACACCAGAGGCAGCTCCTTTATTATGGGAATTGTACACACTTTTAAATTTGTGTTATTATATCCATGATCCATCATCACTTTGATTACAGGAGAGGTTAAAGTCTCTAGAATTTGGGGTAACAGGGACACGTGGAGCAACTTTGTGAATTGTGACAACTTGAATATAGCTTCTTTATTTTACTTTACTGAAATTACTACTATTGTTGAAATATCAACTCTCCATATAATGCTATGACACATGCTCTCTTGCTGTATCTAACTTGTGTTTTTACCATTTAACTGTTTCATGGTTATCATTAAGTAGGCAAGGTAGGCCTGGCTCTTAATATTCTGGAATTGGATGATTATATCATAGGAGATGACAGCGTATGAACTAGCAAGAAAATATAAGTCTCTTCTTGTGTATGGTTCTTCTGTTTTAGATAAAGTATGCTATCTGTTGTTTTTATGTATTTTGCAATTCTATTTGTACTATGATAATTCCCAAGCTGGGTGCAGAGGCTTACACCTGTAATCTCAGCACTTTGGGAAGCTGAGGCAGGAGAGTTGTTTGAAGTCAGGAGTTCAAGACCAGCCTGGGCAACATGGTAAAACCCCGTCTCTACAAAACAATACAAAAAAAAAATTAGCTGGGCAGGGTGGTATGCACCTGTGGTCCCAGCCACTTGGGATGTTGAGGTGAGAGGATCACTTGAGCCCAGGAGTTAGAGGCGGCAGTGAGCTAAGATCATGTCACTGCACTCCAGCCTGGGTGACAGAGTGAGACCCTGTCAAAAATAAGTAAATAACTCATAGAATTTTATAATTATAATAGTGTATTGGATAATAAATTATAAGCAATTTTACAGTGATATAAGAGAAATATAATTTTATATGAGTTATTCAAATATTTTCTTTTTCATAGAAACTTAATAGAAATGTTTCTGTGAAATCTAAGATAACCTTGGAATGAGTCTATTCTTCTAGAGTTTATGTTCTCCTTGGACATTTATTAGGGACTCTAACATTTTATTCTGCTGTAAATTTTAGTTGCTATCCTATTCTTTACAACCAACTTTTCAAAGTTTAATGTCAATTCCTAATTTGACTTTAAACTTGGCAAGTTTTTGAGTCTATGTGATCTAATATGAGTTTCAACTTCCCTCATTAATCTTTCCTGCTTTTGCTGAAATCCTTTGGGAAGCAGCAAAGACAACAGGATGAGTCGGCATCAATCGTAATTGTTATTTGTGGCAAGAAGATGTGCTGAGATTCTTGCTGAAAATGTACCCGCTATAGTTCTCAAGTGAAGAACAGTAGAAAAATACATGTGGAGGAGACACATTTCTCCTTGAAATAGTTTGTTAAAGTCATTGGTTTGTATTAATATGTTTTTTTAACATAACAGTTATATCTAATATTATTTAACACATCTAATCAAAGAAAAATAAGCAATAAAGCTGTGTTTCATTGAAAATTTTTTGAGTGGAGTCTGAAGCATGAAGTTTGAATTTTCAAAGCTAAAAACTCGGGCTTTTGAAAGAAGTAAAATCCCTTGACTGGTTTCGGTTGTGTACCCTGAAACTCACAATAGATCAGAATTACATGAACCCATACCTGGGATTTTTTAAAGAAATAATTTTATATTTTATCAGAAATCAGGATGAATATCTTATATTGAGTATAGACATTTCCAGAAATGCTATATTTTATCTATAAAATGTTATACTACATAGCATGTACATCATGTAAAATTAATTTATTAAAACAAGATACATCAGTATTCAACCATAAACCTTATTCTAATATGAGATTACATAATGTTTTATGATACAAAAGTTTTATTCTATTTTTAACTAAATTTTATTCTTATTTTAATGCAGTATATTAGGGGAACTTTTTTCAGCAGGATCAAAAAATTCAGAAAAGTTTTCTTGAGTAGACGTTGATAAATATCTTTGGAGAAAGTTGAGTAGACTTAAGAACATTCCAAACCTTTAGGAAGAATATGGTCTGATTTGATTTCTTCTTTGAGTTGCTATAAAAGTATCTTTAGAAACCATTTCCTGTCTTTCCAGAGAACTTCAATTCCATCTCTCACCCTCTGGTATGTTCTCAACTTCATATCCTGTCCCCAGTATTATATGATAATTACATCCAGATACTGTGCTAGGTATTTGGTTGCTGCTCCAAAGACTCTAAATTAGGTATTATCATTATCTATTTTTTTTAACCAATGAAGACAGTTGAGAGGCTACGTAACTTCATCAAAGTGTCAAAGTTAACAGTAAATCAAATGTTCAAGTTCAGATATAATTGTTATCAAAATCTAAGGCCTTAACTGCTTTACAATTCTATCATCTAAATTCAGTCTCACTTTAATACACTGTTTGCATAAAATCAGAACTGTCCAAATAACACAACTTGGACACCTTAGCATGCCTTCAAGTCTATTTCCTGTTTTTTAAATTAAGCAAATCATCATTATCCTCTATCTTTCACTGGTTTAATTTATGTAATCTTTTCTTTTTGCACTATTTGGCTCTTCAAAAAGCTTACAAGATTGCACTGTACATTCCATGAACCAATTTTGTTTTATCCACAGGTTCTGGTGAAACTACTTGCAAGTTTCAGCCTGGTTGCCTAGTTTTGCTGCAGAAAGTTGAGGTCCAGGCATTTGAGTAAAGGGTACAGAAGAAGAAGGAGCACCCTCAAGAGGTTACAGTGTGAAGGCAGTTAATTCTGAGAGCTTGAATTTGTTGAAACCATCAGTTTCATAAACTACACTTAAATAAAATAAATACCTGAATATATTACAAGAGATTTTTTAGAGGTAGTAATTTAATTGGCTTGAAAAAAAAAAGTTGGAAACAATTCACTTGTCATAAACATATCACCAATTCAAGTTATTTCAGTTTTTCTAGTAAGGTATTTCCTGCATTTAAGTTCTAGTCTAATTTGCTGAATTGAGTGGAAACAGGAACATTTATTCTTTGAAATTTAAGATAATGTCTTTATTCAACGGAGATAGAATTTTAGCTTTTGAACTCAGAATCTTGTTTCTTATTTGGTCTCTAAAGACCAAACATCAAATTATATGTCAAAACCTGGCCCTGCCCCTGTCTAAATAAAAATAAACTATGAAAATAATTTTAGGAGAATGCCAGTTATTAGAAAATAAAAAATATTCTCTAATTATTTTTAAAAAATAAAAAGGAAAGACAATTTTTACAGTTTGCTCAGTTATGATTGAAATCTTTAGAAAAAGCAAGTAATATTTGTCAATATTAATATATTTCTTTATCTTATTCCAGATCATTCCTTTAAAATGTAATCTTTTTTTAGCAAAAAATAAGAAATAAACAGATTTTGTATCTGCAACAAGTATCAGAAAGGACTAGAATTTTAAAAGGTTAAAAAGTAGGTTGAATGAAGAATATTGCTCAGAGGGAAGTTTGTATTTTTAGAAGAGGAGAGGTAACAGGGTTGGTAGAAATAGATAAGAAGACAGTAAATATAGCAGACTGTGAAGAGGTCACATAGACCTTCTGGAGAGACAGACAAAATAAAGAGGCAGACACTAAAGAATATTTACATTCTTACAACCACACATGTAAGAGCAGTAAAAGCAGAGTTCAATTTTCACCTAATAGAACAGAGGCTTGGACCAACATTAAAATGCATTCTGTACAACCAGTTGCTTTGGGAATGAGGTTGCTTCCAATATGCTAGTGGTTTTATAGTGAGAAAGCTGCGTTGAAATGAAATACACAGTAACAGAAAGCATAGCCACTTGAGTTTCACGAGACCATTTTTGAAAGGTATTCTAAGGAAAGTTTAGAGAGTTTTATTTCGTAAAAGTGTTAGATCGACCAGGCACGGTGGCTCATGCCTATAATCCCAGCACTCTGGGAGGCCGAGGCGGATGGATCATCTGAGGTTAAGAGTTCCAGACCAGCATGGTCAATATGGTGAAACCCCATCTCTACTAAAAAAAGGCACAAAAATTAGCTGGTCATGGTGGTAGGCACCTGTAATCCCAGCTACTCAGGAAGCTGAGGCAGGAGAATTGCTTGAACCCGGGAGGCAGAGGTTGCGGCAAGCCGAGATTACACCACTGCTCTCCAGCCTAGGCAACAAGAGTGAAACTCTGTCTCAAAAAAAAAAAAGTGCGTTAGATTATGTATAAATGGTTAATTGTTATTTCGAGAGTGTCCAGATTCTTCTGGACTTCTGCCTGTACTTCTCCCTCTGCCTGTACCTAAGCTCATACAATTAATAACCCTGAAGGTAAGACATACCTGTAATGTCTCACTTAATCTTTTTATGGATATTATCATCTGGAAGCAATGGTAGACTGTATAAAATGTGACACGCCTGGTAGATTTAGCAAAAGAAAACATATCAAAAAAAAAAAAAAACAGAAAGTAGCAAATCAGTTACATTTAAATTTCAGATAAACAATGAATAATTTTTAGTATAAATATGTTGATCCAATATTTGGATAAACAATGGATGATGAATACATTATTTAATTCTTTAACATCTATATATCCTAAATATAGAATGAAACATACTTGTACTAAAAATTCATTTTTCTGAAATTCAGATTTAGTTGGGCATCTTCTACTTTATCTGCCAATTCTCAAATGTAGATATATATAGAGAGAGACTTGAAGCCTAGGTAATTCACCTACTGGGTTTACCCTTGCAATGGCTGGCGGCTCAGGGATTTTGGTGTTTACCCACCTGGAGCAAAGCAAAAGTGAAGCAAAATCAACAGAGGACATCTAATAGATAACACTCCAATTTTAATGGAACTTGAAAAATCCCCAAGGTTTCCTCTATGAAAGGCATCTCTCAAAGATTCTGACTTGGGGAGTCTTGGAAAGGTCTTGATATCTATGTTTTAACAAGCACTTCAAATAGATCTATTATACATCAACTTCAGACTTCATATTGAGAAATATATCTAGTCCAATCCTCCTTTCTAAAACTTAAGAAGTAAGTCCAAGGAAATAAAAACTTCTCTAATCTACCAATACTTGCTACATTAAACATTAAAATGGAAAAAATTAAATATTAAAAAATTAAGTATTTTCTAAACAGTTTATTTAAAGATAACAAGATGTGTTTTAAGAATAAAATCATATGCCAGATTTATAAAAATTGTATTTTCCAAAACAAAAAAACAATTAATGAGAATAGCTTTATAGTTTTTCATTAAATTTTTACAAATTAATATATGTTTTAATAAAGACAGATGGGTTCTCAAATCTTCTGCACTTAATCTGTTTTTGTATGTTGCTTAGGTTGAAATGCATAAGAAAATATAGTCTCATACAAATATGTAGTTAAAAACAGAGAGATGTATTTTAAAGAACTTTTGAATTAATAGTGGATTTGTTTTTCAAAAACTAAATGGGCAGCAATCTTTATATTAGCTCTACAATGACTGTCTCATAATATTTTCCAGGCAATCAAGCTTTTAATATAAAATGTGGAAAAATATTAAACAAGGCAATATTGTTTTATAAGCTTATGCCTGGAACTTAAAAAGAATCATATGTGTAAATCTTTAATGGAAACATTTTAACAACAAAACATCATTGAATTTTATTAGACAAATACGTTACCTGTGAATGAGTTCTGAATATATGTGTGTGTATATGTATGTACACTACATTTTTATTTTACAGGTGTATGGATATATGTGTGTATGTTTTATATATACTCATTGTATATTTATGTATATGCATATATAATGAAATAATAGATTTTTCTCTTTTGTTTCAACAACCAAAGAACTAGAGTCTCCTTCCCCAAGCTGAGTTATTTCTAAATTCAAGATAATAAACTTGATAAATTTCTGAGTAGTTTTAAAATTGTTTTTCATACCATAATTCTTAATGTGTCTTAAACATGCTCTATACAAGATGTCTCCGTTCCAACTATAATTTTTCAAAAGAAAAAGAAAGGAATGTTGAAAGAGGTGTTAAAAATCCAGAGAAAATAATATCTGTTCAAGAGTTGATTCTTCAGATCTATTTTATGGTATTGTCCCAAACGCAATGCTGTAAAATACTGCTGAACCAATATGCACTCCTCCTTTCTGCCCTGGAAGAAATATGGCTGAGCTAAAGGGGGAAAAAAAAGACTCCTAAAAAGCACTCAGGATTAATTCTAGCAGATAATTATGGTCTCTTTTTTGCATGCAATCCATCACTCACTTTAGTAGGTGAGCAAAGACAGGTAAGGGCAAATTCATTTCAAGGAAATATCTGAAAGAATCATGCAGTGCATAATGGTCCCTCCCTCACTTATTCCTTCTACCTGTATACTGCCTTGGCTCCTAACTTCAGCCCTTTTATTTTCTTCCACTGTCCTTCCATTTCATTTTTTAAATTGCATGTATTTTATTTATTTATTTTCTTGAACTCTCCTCTGCCTTTGGTCTGATTCTGCTGCGGTGTTCAGTTGTAATGAAGGTTTCTAACCATCTTAGTTAGAGCAAGCATTTACACATCAGTAAGCATTATATGTAGAAAGTGAGTGTCACACATCACTCACACTCGTTAACACACTAACTTGTTCTTAGCACAACTTTGCATGCTGCATATGTCAGCAAGTACTCAAAATCATAAACATACACATTGTTTTAATGTGCCAATTAAAATGTGTATGTATTTAAACAATCTCCACGATTACATCATGACATAACCAGAAAGACGAGAAAGTGTTCTAACTATCAAAAGTCATTTTGGGGATCAAAAGTATCATGAATGGATAGGTAGGTATGTGAATATGTGTATGTGTGCATTACACTGTCGTTCCCTATATCAGCACTGAATGAGAAATAACAACTCATCTCACAAACTTGATTACACTTGAATAGAAAGAAGATGATAGGGAAAAATAGTGTATTTAAGTAGTTCAAGAAGAATATGGGATAAGATCTTGATTCATAACCTCAAAAATTGCTATGAAAATAACCATGTAGGAGAGTGTTAATTTGCACAAACTTTATAGAAAGCAGTTGGGCAATACATATTAAGAACCCTAAAGGTGTTATTTTCTTTGACCCAATTAAACCTACTCCTTATAATTTACCCTAAAGCAGTATTCAAAGATAAAAAGAACAATTTTTATAAGAGAATATTCATTGTAGCATTGTTTGTAATAACAATAAAGGAATAATTGTGAGCAGCATAAATAGCCAAGAAAAAAGGATATTTTTGCTAAATCATGTAATATCCAAATGGTTGAATAACATGCTGTTATCAAACATACGGTTTCCAAAGATAACTAAGATTATAAAATAGATAGAAACAGACAGACATAGGTGTATGTTTGTGCATGTGTAGGTATTTATGTGTGCATATATATAATGTACATATGTATGTGTATATATATTTGTTTAGTTAAAACACAAAGAACTTAAGAATATAATTTCTCACATAAGATTTTTGTGAGCATGGATACAATTTTGCACAGAAAAAAAGACGGATAGGAAATATACCAAAATGCTAATAATGGATGGTAAGATTTTGGATAAATAAAAGCTTCAAATATTTTCACTTTCTTAAATTATTTACATTGATCTTACATTATCAGTAATCAAACGGTAAAATTACATCCAAAAAATTCTCATACATACAGCATTTATATCTCCAAAATCCATTGCTAGCTTTCATCAGTGATTTCTGGTCTCAATGCAGTTAGTAAATGAGCAGGGATGCTAAAAACACTTTCAAAGTCACCCTTTCGGCTGCATTCCTAGGGAGTTATTAAGGTGATAAACACCTTTGGCCAAAACCTATGGTCAGCAACATTCTCAGCAAAATCAAATGTTCCTGTTACTTTTGTTTTTTATGTGTTTGAAACAAGGACTACTCAAGCAGTTCATGTGGCACCCCAGGCTGTGACCAGATTGTTCATCCTCACACTGAGTTTGGGTCTTTAAATGAACCCAGGTATGTTTTAATAACCTTGGAACTGGGAACTCTTTTTGCACCATTTCCATACCCAGCCAGTTGCTGTATGTCTTGGCAGTGGCAAGCTTATTTCTAAGGAAAGAGAAATATTTCCATTCTTTAATAAGTCATTCCAAGTTTCCTGTGATGTTATAAATAATCGGGCAAACAGCCGGCTTTATTCTGTTTAATTTGATATGGCAGATTTGAAATGTCAGAAAGTTCACTCTCAACATAAGCCATGCAACTGGACTCTGACCAAGGCTCTCATTCCTGATGGGATAAACTTTATCATCAAACTCACTCAGGAAGGCAGCTGGGACCCTGCTTGCCCTTCCCAGGCGCTGACTGATAGAGTAGTCTGAACTGGCTCTGCATGCTGTGAGCATGAGATCAGCTCTTCCTGGGTTTTCTCTTGGGGGACAGGCAACTAGCCTGACAAACTTAGCTAATATACCTGTCACTCAAGGGCAGAGAGAAGGAGGCCAAAGAAACAAAGTTGAAATTAACATGTGAGTAATTGGAAGAAGAAGAAGCATTAAATATCATTTCAGGGTAAACATTTCTACAAAAGAGTCATATTTTAGTCTCTCCATAACACTCTGTGTCAAATGTCCTTTCACGACCAAGTTCAAGGGCTGATTTACACTTTGGAAGTCCACAGAGAACTGAATTCTGGGCACAGAGATGAAGGTCACCTGACTATAGTGATGAAAGATAAAACTACCATAAATTCAGATGTTTGCCTGAGATTTTTGAATCTGTTGAAAGAGCTAAAAGGGCATTTTGCCAATTTGTTTGATGTTTAATAGGATATTTTTGTTGTTTTTAGTCCTTTGCCTTGTATTTACAAATCAAACAGGCTCTGATGAAACAGCTCAAGTGTGGTTTGCATTGATTCAGAAAGAAGTTATTTAAAGAGGAAAAAAGTTGTTGAACTTGATTTAATGAGTTTGAATATCAAGCAATTTCCTTTAATAATACATTTGTTTAAAGGAAACTGTTCATAGTTCATCTGGTCTTATTTTTAATTTTGTTTTATATCCAAATCTGACCTCCTTTTCTTCCCAGTTTCTTATTATTCCTAAGGCTGTTCATGTTCCAATTAAAATCATTTTAGAATGTGTTTTCCAGGAATAAACACATCAAGTTGATTAGGAATAGTTGAGATCAAATATGAGATGGGAGATCACGTTTTTGAAGGCAGACAAAGTTTAAAATGTATGGGGTTTCAAATTTTCTTAAAGCCAAAAAAGAAAAAAAATTATTGTTTGTAAAAATATAAAAAAATCTTCGCTTCTGAGATCTCACTTGAATATTTACTTTGCTTAATAAATACTCTTTTTGCTTTGAGGACTAGGCTGTAAACATTGTGTGAGAATCTCGCACATGGTGGGGGCAAACAAACACACGGAGGTGTTTGCACATAGCTATTGAGAAGTAAATAAATCCCTTAGGCTTAAGGGCTCCCTGATTCCTTGCTACACTGCCCTGTTGTCCAAGGTTTACTTTTTCCACAGGATAATTCTTAATTCTTTAAGAGATGGAAACACCACCACCACCATCTTTGCAGTTTCAACTGTCATTTATTAGGCAGCTATATTATCTTCATCTTACTTCCCTCTCCAGCCTCCTTTCACACTTATGCCATCTCAAGGTGGGTGTGTTAGATGAATAAATTGTGCATTTGTTTCTTAGGGCTGCTGTAACAAAGTACCATAAACTGAGTGGCTCAAAACAGCAGACATGTATTGTCTCTCAGCTCGGGAAGCTAGAAGTTGGAACCCAAAAGCGCTGGCAGGCCTATACTCCCTACCTCCTCCTAGCGTCTGGTGGTTTGCTGGCAGTCTGTGGCACCCCTTGGCTTGCAGCAACGACAACACTGCCTCTGTCCTCACATGACAGTCTCCCTGTGTGTTTCTGTCTATACACCATGATCTACTTAGAAGGACAGCGATAGGGCCGGGTGCGGTGGCTCCCACCTGTAATCCCAGCATTTTGGGTGGCTGAGGCAAGTGGATCACAAGGTCAGGAATTCAAGACCAGCCTGGCCAAATGTTGAAACCCGGTCTCTACTAAAAATACAAAAATTAGCCAGGTGCAATGGCAGGCGCCTGTAATCCCAGCTACTCGGGAGGCTGAGGCAGAAGAATCGCTTGAATCCAGGCGGTGGAGGTTACAGTGAGCAGAGATCGTGCCACTGCACTCCAGCCTGGGTGACAGAGTGAGACTCTATCTCAAAAGAAAGAAAGAAAGAAAAAAAAGACAGCAATAGAATTAGGGGCCCATCCTATTCCAGTATGATCTCATTTTAACTGATTACATTGTTAATAACCTTGCAATTACATTCTGAGGCACTGGGGGTTAGAAATTCAACGCTTGGTTTGGGTAGGAGAACACAGTTCAACCTGTAACAGGTGTAAACAGACGCTATGTATAACTGTGTGTATCATGTTGTTTTACAAAAAGTTGATCAATAACTATGGCTATTGTTCATGTTTTAAATTTTAAGCAACAATTATTTGTTAGAACTCCATGGGGACCTTCATAGCAATATTGAACTCAAAGTAAAGATGTAAGCTTGAGGTTTCTTTCTAGGCAAGCATTGTCTAACTTTCAAACTTCTCAAACCTTAGGGAGATAGGAAAGAAATCACTTCATATAATGCTTGCAGGTTTGGAATTAGTTGAAACAGCTTTGTTTAAAAAGGTCAGTATAGAGTTTAATTGAGTATATTTAACAGAAGTATTAAATAGAGACATTGCTGGCCTGAAAAGATCTCATGCCAGATAAAGGCAAATATAATAAAGATGTCAGGATGCTTCTCTGGAGCAAGTGAGATCATTACGCAATTATGTTACTTAGAAAGGCAAAGGGCAGAACACAATTTATACTATGAAATGTTACATTTCTGAGTTTCTGGAATTCACTTTTTCTTCTAATTTATTTTCAGGTAATCCACTGGGCTAGTGATAGGTTACAATTAAATGTTGTCATGATTTCCAGTTAGTCTAATCATGAGAGAATTTACTTAAAATCCTCAAGTCTTCAACAACTGTATGATGTTCTAAACAAATTTTGACAATTAAAAAAACAGAATTAAACATTTTCTCCTATATAAAGCTGAATAGCCATCCCAAAGAAGTTCTAGAATTTTTTGACTATTACAATTTATAAATCTAACCATAATTTGTTAACTATTTACTATATTCGAGACATTATTTGATACTGGGGTTGTAAAGTAAAATTGAGTGAAACATTTTCTTAATTTCCATAAATTGTGATTTCATATATACATGTGTAGAGGTGATGTTTTAAGTAGCCGGTAATGGGTGTCATACCCTAAATACAAATGTAGTAATGCTACAAAGAGCAAAGAGAGTTTCTTAGTTACAAGGAGCAAAGGCAAAGAGAGCTTCAAATGTAACTAAACAGATGAAAGAATCATAATTATTCTAGTTAGAAAAGGTTAGACTACGCTACCAAGCCATCCCAAAATCTCAGTAGTTTAACACAGTAGGCGTATGTTTTTGTGTTTTCGTTTTTTTTTTCAATTCATGATATGTGTTCAATATGGTTCACCTGGGGGTGGGAATCTTGCTTCAGTGCTTCCCTGATCACCAAGACGCACAGAAAGAAGCATGGCAAATCACTCAATGGCTCTTCAAGCTTCCATCCAGAAGGATCCTTATTACTCTTATCATTTCTGGCCAAATCAACTCATAAGACCATTAAAAAAAAAAAAAAAAAGCAAAACATGTGAAGGAGAGAGGGTCAATATGTAAGAGATACAATCATAAAGTATGCACAGAATTTGGAGAGTGCTGGGATATTTGCATGGACCCAAATGCATGTCACTGTGGGCATCTGCAAAATGAAGAATAATATTTCAGTGAGTGGAAATTGTGCCAAGGTCAAAACACTCAACAGAGTGGAAAAGAAAATTGGGAAACAGTTGACAGCACTTTTGTTGTTAAGTGGCAAATATTTGTGCATGACCAATGGTGGGAAAAAAAATTTGGCAAACGTAAATTGTTATTGTGCCACCAAGAATCTTGTATTAGTTTGAGTTCTCTCAGAGCTGACCCTGAGGCTAGAAATGAGCTCACGTAGTTTGGGAAGTTGGAATGGCTTTCCTGAGGTGTCTACTTGACTAGGCTACAAGTCCCCAGTTATTCTAAGACTAATTAACTTTCAAACACTAACCTAGGTGTTGCTGTAAGGAGATTTGGCAGGTATAACTGAAGCTGCTAATCAGTAGACTTCATGTAGGGAACACCGTCCTGGATAATTTGTGTGGAACTGACTGAATCAGTTGCAAGACCTCGAAAGGGCTGATGTTTCCCAGAGAGAATAAATCTCACCTGGGGACAATACCTCTCGCCTGCCCCCAGAGATTCTAGCCTGCCTATGATACCCCCTTCCTGACTGCCTACTCCGTGATATTGACTTTCTAGCCAGCTCATATATTTGCACATCTAATTTTTTATAATAAATATCTTCAGATATTATACTCCTACTGGTTCTGTTTCTTTGGTTGAATCCTAACTGACATAAAAGTGATTGTAGGAAGTACAATGGGGCAGCAGGTAAATGAGGCAGAAAATAATGTAGCCTAATAAAGCATGTTTTTTATGAGCGGATTACTGCTGTGAGTATCTGGGCTCAAACCCAGTGGACATCTTCTAAACGACTGTAGAAAAGAAACCTCCAAATGATTGCATGAATGGTGGAGGAAACCAGGGTATTTTCCCATGAACTCTAGTTACTTCTTTTTTAAGAGCACCTGCCCCCTCCAACTCGTCCATTTCTCTCCTTTCCTGTGACAAAAGAGCCCCCGCAGGAAGTCAGTGGAAAAATGCCATAGGTGGTTTGAAAGGATATGGGCTTGGAATGCACAGAAATTGATACAAGTCTACTTGAAAGACAATGGCTTTTATTCTCCAGTTACTGGGGAGGCATGAACATTTTTTTAAAAGGGGAGTAGAGTTTGTGATTTAATCAACACATACTGAGTATCTAAAATGTTCCAGGCACTGTGAAAGAAACTGAATAAATATGAGTAAATTACAGTCTCAGTCCTCCAGAAATTTCAGATTCATTAAAAGTACCGTTGGCCCTTGAACGTCTCAGACTGGAAATGTTTAGTCCATTTATACGTGGATTTTCTTCTGTCTCAGCCACCCAAGACACAGCAAGACCAACCCCTCCCGTTCCTCCTTCTTTTCAACCTACTTAACCTGAAGACGATGATGAAGACGGTTTGTGGTGATCCACATCCACTTAATGAAAGGAAAATATATTTTCTCTTCCTTATGATTTTCCTAATAACTTTTTCCCCCAGCTTACTCTATTGTAAGAATACAATAAATCATACATATAAAATACAAAATACGTGTTAATGGACTGTTTACACCATTGATGAGGCTTCTGGTCAACAGTAGGCTATTAGTAGTTAAGTTTTTGGGAAGTCAAAATTTATACATGGTTTTTTGACTTTGTAAGAGATTGACACACCTACACTCCATGTTATTTAAAGGTCAACTGAATTTGCATTGAAATTTCACAAGATTTACAAAAGATATGTATACCTGTTGAGGAAAAGAGGGGTTAATGCTACCTAGAAACATGTAGAGGCTATGGAAAAATAAAGATATTTACCAAACAATCATAGGAGAGAACACCATTTCAGACCATTCCTTGAGTACCACATTCAATTCTTGGTGCTTGTTTCAGCAAAAACAAGAACAAAGTAGAAAACAGTGTTTAAGAGAGATAAACATCATCGCAAAATCAGAGTGGTACAGGAAATTTCAGTTCTTCAATTTGCGAGGAGAAAGAAGACTGGTAAGGAAGAGAAGGGTTTGGCATTATAGTGAATTTTTTGAAAATATTTTTATATTCCCCCAATTGTCCACAGGTAGACACTCCTCTAGAGAAATGAGAAATCTTCATATCTGTCCCAGTTTCCCTATTTGGCTAAGGGCTGGGTTCTACCTCAATATATATGTTGTTTTCTTTTAATGCCATGTCCCCTTGTTTTTCATTTCAGTTTGATGTTTGGGGAAAGCAAAGAGTTTGCCACAGTATCTGAGCTCCCTCCTTCTTGCGATCAAGCTTCACATGCTGCAGGTGGCCAAAGCAGTTTGAGGCCAATAAGCACTTACCTAGAACCAGCAGGAGGGAGGAAGCAGAGCCCAGCTGTCTTCTTGCATCCAGAGGTGCAACATTCCTCTTCCAAAGCCAGGCACGTGGCAACCGCATGCTGGAGGAGGCACCTGCTTAGTGCCCAATTCAGTGAAATATTAAGAATTATACAATTTTAAATTACAATGTTACATTTTCTCTGCAGTCTGACCTAACTATTCCCAGCAGGAGAGTTGGCCAATAACATTGATTTCGTTTTTTTCTCCTTGGCCTGAAAGGAAAAGGCATTCGTCTCTCATTTGTTTTCTTTATTTTTCTTTGAATACTGCCGAAGTATTCTGTGCCAGCTCCTCCTCATACCTTCTTTCCTATTTTATAAGCGTTGATTTACCTGTAAAACACATTTTTATAAAAGCCAGAGAAAGAACAGTGGCCATAAAACGCTCCCACGCCTTAGCATGATCCTTGTTGTTAGCAATCCAGAAAAGGCCTCCTGCTCACAGCAGGCGTTGCTTGGCAGCTTCTGCCTTGACGTTTTTCTTCTCCAACAATTGTGCTCACAAGTCTGGCAGGGTCAGAACAGAAGAATGCATTTTTTTTCATCATCACTTGACAGTGTTTTCTTAAAATCTCCAAGTTTTACAAACAAGGTGATGGCCACAAGAGATTTATCCTGACAACTCAAAGATTGGTGCATGTTTTGTCTGAAGGGGTCAGAGAAAGCAGGAAAAATAAAGAGAGATCATGCAAATAAATCTACACATATTCACACACATCCAGATGCTCTTTGAATTTGCATAGGCCATGCTGATTTTTCTTTTCTTTTTCTTTGGCTATTTATGTGACGCACAGGAAAATATCCACTTCAAAAATGAACAACATGTATTGCCTTTCTACTTTTTGCTAGGAAAGTATTAAGGAAAAGTGTCCTTACCATTTATCTCTACAAGTAAGATGTCAAGCCTTTCAGAAAACTTAGAGTAAGGCTGGTAGATGGCAAGGACCATCTTTGCATACTGCTAGTAATCCCAAATGTTTGTAATGGTAATATAATTTACTCTTTATATCATCCTTATATAAAATACGTGACCATTTATGAGTATGCTGGTATTGTTGACATTCCAGAGAAGTTGTACAAATAAGTCAGAGTCTTAAATTCTGTTTTCTGGAAAATCAATAATGTGAGATATTGTCAGGTGTTCTGTGATAAGAGGTCCGATAGTAAATAATTTGGCCAATATTATGTTAACAAAGTTAACTAGTTTATTTTCTGCAAGATTTGTTAGTACTTTATGACAATGCATTCTAAGGTCTCAAGGAGTTAGAGTTCTCCAAAACACAGTTTGGAAAACATTTGGAAGGTAAAAAGCACTTCTTAACTTTTTACTTGTTTAACTCCAGGTCTGATTTCTGAACAAAAATCCAGAAGTGTATTACCAACTGCTTATCAGACATCTCTTAACAGGACATCTTTGGGTCTTGTTCATTACTTACCTTCAGTGTGTAACATAGTGCCTGGTACACAGTTGTTATATTTTGGATAATTTCATAAATCTCTGGAGTCAGGAAAGTAAGATGGTTTTCATCTTCTTTAAAAACCAAGTTTGAAAAACCATAGTTTAGTAGACATAACAGAACATTTGAAGAATGTTTGAACAGAACATTTGAAGAATTAGAAGAAAATTAATAAACTTATACATTTAATTTATTTTTCTTAATAAAGAAATAAAAGCTGAAAATTCTAATGGACTTACTTTATGTATGTAATCATATGGCACCAATTGTTTTAGCTCATTGGACCACAAATATGCTTCAACACCATACTCCTGACAAAAATTCTCAAATATGCCTTAAATGAGCATTAAAGATCTTGCTTGCTCTAAGATGTCATATTATTCTTTCTGTTGAGTTTGCTAGAATGGTTGGAAAGGCTCTATGTTATTTTGACTTCTTCATTGGACAGGCTACAACTTATCTAAACACACTAAGGTACAGATCATGGGACATTAAGGTGCAGAGACATGGCTTCCTCTAGAAACAGGGATTAGGTAGGTGAGAGGTGAGATTTGCACTATTAGATATATTTCAACTCCACACATGTTTCTTAGTAACTCCAATAGGTGTCAATGGGTACTGCAAAGGAACTTTAAAGAATAAGTAGACGTGTGTTTCTTAATTCAAACAGAATGAAAGAGATATGGAAATATCTGAAGGATCAAAGGATTCTGGAATAAAGTTTTGATTTGTTTTTGTTTTTCTTCCAGAGGACATAAATAGTACCAGTGAATGAAAAGTTCAAGAATGTGGATCTCAAGTCAGAATAAGAAGACCAGAGGAACTAAAGCTGCTCCAAAATGAATACATAGATAGATAGATAGATAGATCTGATATATATATATCAAATATATATCATATATACATATACATTATATATATATATATATATATATATATATACACACACACACACACACACACACACACACACACATAGTGCCTGTGTACCAGGCACTATGTTATACACTGAAGATAAGTAATGAACAAGATCCAAAGGTGTCCTGTTAAGATATGTCTATATATATATATATA
>PVKP010032641.1:0-25739 GCA_004027715.1 Plecturocebus donacophilus | reverse complement strand
GCGGTGGGAGAGCAGAGGTGGCGGGTGATGATTGGTTAGTCCCGGTTGCCGGGCGGGGAGTTCGCCGGACGGGAAGTTTAGTGGGCAGGAAGTTAGGGGAGAGCTAATAAGGCAGATGGTGATTGGCCAGGTTCTAGGCAGGAAGTCTGCTGGGCGGGAGCTGAAGGGGCAGGTGGTGATTGGTTAGGTGGTTGCTAGGGGGAGGGAGCTGGAGTTCCTTTAGCCGGGGTCGTTGTGCTGAGTCACATAAGGAAGTTAAGCACCTTCCATGTGGCCTCCCGGCGGGGGGGAAGGGCTTTCCTTATCAGGAGCCGGGCTCTTTCCACATGACCAGAAATTCCCTTACCAGACAAAACCAGACTCTTGGTTACTTAAAATGTTTTCTTTTCCTAGTGTTCCTCATTTCTGTAAATGATACTATTTAGCTGAAATCCTTTGTCTTCAGAGTATTTATACTCCTCTGTTATATTTGTTTGTTTATCATCTATCTTCATTACTACTATGTGAGTTGTACTGGGGGAGGCATCTTTGTTCTGTTCATCGTGGCATTGCCAGTACCTAGCATAATGACTAGTACATAGCAGACAATCAATAAATATTTGTTGATTAATTGCCTGAATGACTGCTTAAAATGCATTAAGTAGAAAAAGACACTTGAGAATGTTACTCATGATTCTTTTGAAGGTAGAATTATGGTGTTATTTTAGAGCTTTTCTATACTTTGCAGTTTTCTCTCTAGTTAGAAGAAAGTTATTAAAATTGGCATAGAAAGCCTGCTTTGTAAACATACTGAATTAAAAAAACCATGTACACTGTTATTTTTAATGGTCAGACAGAAAAGCAAATGATGAAACTGGATAGTTTGTTGTAATAAAATATCTGTATTAACATATCAGCAGAAAATCAATTAAATTAATTATAAAAATTGACAGCAAAGAGAATTATTAAGGTCAGTTATAATTCCAGAGAAATAACTCCTGAAATGTCAGTGGAATGTTCTTTTGAAGAATTTAGGCTTATTAAAAACTAGACCAGTACTCTTGGAACAAAATAACAAATTCAATTTTAGGAAACTTTACTTCCAATTTCCTTTTTTCAACTTGAACTTATTTTTATGTTAAGTTCAATTTTTGTTTTTCTGATTTGGGAAAAATAGTTGATAGAGTTATTTATAAGATTAAAATTTCTATTGTGGTGAATGAGGTCAAATTTATAATTTGCAAATCTTACACACACCCGACAAGATACATCATATACTTTTAAATTTCTTATCCAAAAGAAGTATTTGCAGCTCTCTTGATATCACAGTGAAAAAAAATCCTCTCATCTTGTTTTCTGGGTTTGAACTATTTTTTATGCTATATTACTGTTCCTCATGGACTCACAAAATATGATTTTGTTACTAACTTTGGTCAAGTGCCATGCACATCTCTATGCTTAAAAACACCACCACCACCACCATGTGGGGAATGAGAAAGAAAGAATAAACTATAAGAAAGAAAAAAAACAATTTTCCTTTTGCAATACATTATTACTACATGGTATACCCTGGGGTTCTAAATATGAAACAGCCTTGATGTTGTATGTTTGTTAAATCCAGCAGGTAATGGCATATGTCTTAATGTAATAAAAAAGTATAATTTATTTTGCAAGTATCACTGAAGTAATATTACTTCCAGTATGAAAACATGATGTTTCTCTGAGCATATGTAATTATTTTATAGGAATCAAACCACCTTGTATGGGTATTAATAAGATTGTTTCTATTGTATACCTAGCCTTTTTAATATCCATGTAAAAAGCTTGTTAAAATGACTGAAAGCATGCATATTTAGTTATTAGTTAGCATTTGGAGATACAGACAGTAGGTATTAGTGATAATGCTTTAGGGATAATTTAGGTGCAAGTATGAAATTTTTATTACTATTCATTATTTTTCAAAATAGCACATTTAGTCAAAGAGATTGTTATCAAACATTTCTAACAGGGCAAATGCTAACATAAACTTTCCTATCGTTACTCTATGATGGGTCATGGTGTTAATATATGCTTTCAAAAGGAACTATGAATTATCATAATAATGACAAGGATAACAACATACCCTTACAAAATTCGTGTAGTACATTTGGTACTTGTTCATTCAATTCTTCATTCCTTGTTTTCTTTTTTCAGTAACTATTTGTGGCATACCCTCTATGTGTTAGATGCTGTGCTGGCTTCTGGGAATACGACAGGGAATAAAATAAACATGGTCTTTGTGTTTGTGAAGCTTACAAACTAGAAGAAACAATTATTCATTGATTCAACATGTATTTATTGGGCAGCTACTATGTGCCAGACACTCTACAGCAGTAAAAACAACAGACAAGGGCAATGAGGTGGAAAGGGCTTGGTATGTTCCAGGAACTGAAAGTAGGCCAACACAATCAGTGGACTGGAGGAGGCCAAAGTGGAAGCAGAAAAGAGGCTATTGCAGGCATTTAGGTGAGAGATGACGGTGGCTCGAACTAGGACAGTGGCAGAAGAGATGGAGAGAAGGGAACACACGTACAATCCACTTAGCTGATAGAACTGACAGGACACTCAGAGGGCACCCTCAGAACATTAAGGTTTTAACTTTGCTGATGTCTTAAAGTCTAGTTCAAATCTGAGTTTTCAAAAAACTATTCCTGATAATTTACAGATGAGAGAAACTCCTGTCTCTTTTATCTATCATATATGTGCCCAGATTTATGGCCATTGTAACAAGTATGTTATGTACTGGCTTTTATGTATAGTGACATTTGTCTTGACATTATCCTTTTCTACTAGCTTCTTACCTTTTGAAACTCTCTTATATGCTTTTTTTTTTTTTAAATCCTTAACACTAATAAGCAGAGGTCAGAAAACAATGAATGGGTTTGCTACTGGTACTCTTTACTTGGGGATTTTAAAATAGAAAATCAGTTCCATTACATCCTAGGACCACCTTTAGGAGATAATTTTTCAGGACCCAAATAATGTAAGAGAAACAGAACTAGGTCTTCCAGAATAAGTCATTCCATTTTTCTACAGCTTTTATCCTGCAATTTTTTTATTGGGAACTTGGATAAGCCATCAGATAGCTTTACTCTAGTACAGGGTGATAGCACTAAGCAGACTTAAGAAAAAGAGGCTTTGTTAACTTCATTTTGCTTTTTGCTTCATTTGCAGACCTTTATCATAATTCCCTTGTCCTTGAAATCTCCTTTGGACATTACTTTTAACTTTATAGAAAATAAGTAAGGAATTGTTCCTTAGAATAATCTCATGAGCTTTCTGCAAGACAGTTTTAAAGTAGGTAATACTAAATTTTCTTTCGGCAACATTTTATCTTCCATTGAATCTTCATCTCTGTGATTTGCAATGGTAGTCTTGAAATAATATGATGGAAAAAGGGACATAGCTGGAGATGAGGCCAAAGAGGGATGGATCTTGACAGATTGGAACTAACTTCAAAAAGAGGAGAAAATTGATTTTGGATTGTGTCAAGTATGCTTGGAAATAGAAGGTGCAGTCTTTCTCCCATGAGTATATTAGTCTTCATATATCACTAAGTCCTTTGGGAAAAGTGACTACTACCACAGAAATGCTTGTCATGTCAGATTTATCTAATATGTTGTTTACCGCAGAGTTTTATTCTTCTAGGTCAGGGTGGCATATGAATCTGTCTTTTGTATGTGTGTGTTTTTAAGGCCTTATATTTGTCAAAAAATCAGTATTAAGGTCACAAAGTCTCTAGAGCAAACCTTGAGGAAAGGTATGTATTGTTCCAGGTTGATTGCTACTGGAATGTAGATGCAGGGCTCCCTATTGTGAGATTAATGAAAAACATCACCTACCAATGCCCACATTACTTGGCAGTTTAGTCTCTCCATAGTGGAGCGAAATAGAATTCAAAGAACAGCAAAGAATACTTAAAGGGACTCATTGGAAATGGTAAAATAATAGGACTTAAAAACAGAATTATAAAGTTTAGATCTGCAAAAACCTTAGATGCCATTTAGTCCTGACTTTTCATTTTATGTCGAGTCACAAATCTGGACAAAATATCGTTTAGCCCAGAATCATCGTGCAGAATCACCTATAGAGGAGCTTTAGCTGGTAAATTCAGAGCTGGGTTAATACTCAGGTGGAGTCCTGACTCCCTTTCTCATGTTCTTTGTGTCACGCCCATCCTTCTATAAGCTGGAGCTGTTACCTATTGGAACTAACTGTAAGGTGCCTCCTTACCTAATTGGCATCCTGTTACTCCTTGCTGCATCTCCCCTGCTTTCTGGGAGTCTAACCCTTTCAGAGGATCACAAACACACCAGTTCACATTGCCTCTTACCTTCATCATAGTAACGCTCAGACCTGGAGAACTCATGCCTTTCCTCCATGCATCAGTCCCTAGTCTGCCGCAGTTGGCAGTTTCCTCTGCTTAGTCAAATCCTGTTCTGCCACAGAGCTTTCTATGACTGCTCAGCCCTGACAGATTTTGTTGGTTTGTGAATTTCTGAAAAGCTTGTAGTTTATAATAGTGGCTCCTAAGCCTAGCTAATCTTCAAAATCAACTCAAAAATATTGATTCATGGGCCCTACCTTCAAGATTCACTTTTAGGCTATGTCTGGAGTAGAGAATTCTACATTAAAACAAACAAGTGAACACACACACACACACACACACACACACACAGACACGCTCCCAGGTGATTCTGATGAACAAATAGACTTGAAAACTAGTGACCTAAAATACATAAAAATGTAGTTTGTCTTGTATGAACATTTTTTTCATATAAGTTTGTTTTATATTACAACCTGTAATGTGAACTGCAATGTGTTTGAGGATGGTGGGAATGGGGAGAGGGTCTGTTGTCAAAAGAAAGGTTGAGCTGCATGTCCCTTGGAACAATAGCTACCATATGTGGTAAGACAAGTCTCATGAAAACAAAAAGGAAGGGCGACTCCTAAGGATATTTGCTCCTTAGGAGTCTATTCTAAACAAAGTAACCAGATTAATTTTTTAAAAGTATCAAGTCAAATCATGTCACTCCCTTGCTCAAAGTCTCCAATAGTTCCCATCATTTGGAGAAAATCCTATGTCCTAACTGTGGTTTCCAGAGCCATGCATGAACTGGCCCCTACTCAGCCCTCTGACCCAGTTCCCCATGTCTCTCCTCCATGTTCTGTGCTCCTTTCTGTTATTCTACAGGTGTATCAAGCAGGCTTCTGCCTTGGTGCCTTTTCACTTGTTCTTTCCCAGGCATTTGTGTGAATTGTATCTTCTCGTTATTCACATCTTTGCTCAAAATGGCATCTAAGAGAATCCTTCCTGATATTCTCTTCGAAATAGTTCCTGGCCCCTACCACCCACAGCATTAATCTGCATTTGTTTATATCTGTCTCTTCTGCTAGAATGTGCACCCCTGGAAGGCAGGATATTTTTGCCTTTTAGGGTGCATATTCTAGTACAAGAGACAGATCACCTATTTTGCCTATTTTGTTTGCTCTCAGCTGCCTCTGGACCATACTACTAATAATAAAATAGTTATTTGCTGAATGAATACAATTGACAATGTGCTTTGATGATAGTAATACTGGGTTGGAAGACTGATGGAATGACAATAAGAAAACTTTATATCCTAGCACTTTAGGAGGCCAAGTTGGGCAGATCACCTGAGGTCAGGAGTTTGAGACCAGCCTGGCCAACATGGTGAAACCCCGTCTCTACTAAAAATACAAAAATTAGCCGGGCGTGGTGGCACACACCTGTGGTCCCAGCTACTCAGGAGGCTGAGGCAAGAGAATTACTTGAACCTGGGAAGTGGAGGTTGCAATGAGCTGAGATCACACCACTGCTCTCCAGTCTGGGCAACAAGAGCGAGAATCTGTCTCAAAAAAAAAAAAAATTAAAAAGGTAAGAAATGGCTTTAAAGATGGACAGTTAAGTTTTAGGCAGTAGTGAGGATTCTGATGGGCTGAGTGGTATATCCTGGCCTAAAGGTATTCAAATCTATTAACAAAAAATCAAAACACTGTGCTGGCCCAAAAAGATACTTCTAAATGTAGAGCAGGAATCTGCTCCAGCTGTCAGTTTGTAGCTGCTGATAGCATACAAATTCTATGAAAATGCAATTGTGGTCTTTCTAATTACTTGTTATAAATACAAAAATGCCTGTTATAAGTCACAGAAAGTGCACTAAGTGAGAAAGTTTGGCCTTTTGGACTCTGGAAGAGTCTCTGTAACTTTAGGCTAATGAGTTAGCTGTTGTAGGCTTCAAGTTATTCATTCCTTGATTGTAGATTAAAAAAAGTCACCCTCTGGGTTACAGACAGAAAAATAGGTTTCTAATTCCCTAAAGATGACTCATAAAGTTAAAATTAATTGATACAATATAAAGCATTTGAACAACTTAGAAAAAAGTAGCTTTATACATGTATTTTATTTCTTCTCCGTTTATTCTGCCTGAAGAAAAGCAGATGTATCTTCAGCCAAATCTTTCATTTTAATCCATGTCCTATCCGTAAGTAATGCATAATGAATATATTGATGAATTACTATGCAAGCTGAGATGCTGCATGCTGGCTTGCTCAAGGATTCAATTAAAATGGAGCAACATTATTTGTAATAATCAAATGTTGTTTTGAATAAGTAATTCAAGTAAACAATGCAATTAGTAAAAAGTGATGGTGATGAAGTTGAGTGGGGGAAATTCTTATATATAGCTTAAATATAATTTTGGAATTTGTAAAATAATAATAGTTTGTTGGAATGAAAAAGTTTATGCTGGGAATTGATAATAAATATCTGAAGAAATCTTTTTATTTTGCAATACTTACCTAACCTTCTTTGATGCTTCAGGCTGTTCTGTTAGTTGGCTAAGAACTTCTTTTAGTTTGCAATACTTATGACTTTCTTTGATAATACAGGCTGTTTTTGCACTGCAGTAAAGAAATCCCTAAGACTGGGAAAAGAAGTTAATTGGCTCACAGTTCTGCAGGCTGTAAAGGAGGTGTAGTGCTGGCATCTGCTTGGCTTCTGGGGAGGCCTGAGGGAGCTTTTACTCATGATGGAAGATGAAGTGGGAGCATATGCTTCACGTAGCGAAAAGAGGAGCAAGAGAGAGAAGGAGAGAGAGAGGGAGAGAGAGAGAGAGAGAGAGAGAGAGAGCAGTAGCATGGGGGGAGGGGCCACATGCTTAGCAAGATCTCACTTATCACCAAGGAAATGGCCCAAGCCATTCATGAGGGATCCACCCCATGATCCAAACAGCTCCCACCAACATTGGGGATTACATTTCAACATGAGATATGGTCAGGGACACATATCCAAACTACATTGAGGTGTAATAAAGTTTTAATGTTTTTATAGTGCTATACTTCATGTTAGTGTAAAAGACTGTCCCTGTGCAATAGACCGGTCTAGAGCTAATGTAAAACTTTGGACTGTATTGATACCATATTAAATAACTGAATGAAAAACATTCATATAGTACAGCTAACAAATCAAACATCCATTTGTTTTGAAACATCCAGTCTGGATATTTCTAATATCTGAATAACAGTTCCTATTTTAATAATTTGCTATCATATTATATGCTGCTTCTGGAATAACCTTTAGTTCAACTTCAAGGGAAAATGCAATTTTCATGATTATTGTTTGGGTGGGAGAATTATGGGAGCTAATGATTTTATAAGCTAAAAAGAAATTCAAAGAAGGAAACAGCTCCCAATTGATAACGGATAAGGGCCTAGAATTTGCGTGGCTTCTAGACCTCATAACTGCCCCCAACACGTTTCTCTCGACATGTAAGCTAAGGTTTTATTGCTCTGGTTTAAATGTTTTCCTCTTGCTCTTGTTAGTGGAGGGAGAAACTTTACAGTTAGTTATTATTACTTTTTTCACATTTTAGAAACATTTGAAAAACTTTACAAATGACAAAGGAAGATCTAAATTGCATTGCTTGTTGCTCCTCTTCCTTTTGCTGCATTGAGGTAGCCTGGTGGTGAAAACGTATCTCATATATGAACTTCAGTGGAAATCTTGACTTTGTCAGTTTTATTAATGAAGTCTGAAATAAATTTTGTCCTCCAAAAATGTAAATAGTGAATTCAACTGGTTATTCAAAATTTTGATAACTGGTTGACTATTCTTTCAACCAACATTTACCTGTAACTACTGTGTGCTGGGTACCTCCTGTATACTTGTGTTATAAGCACACAAAAGTATTTTTTGTTTCTGAGGAACTTGTCTGTCTCTATATGATGATATGATTCACCAGATTTCATAACCCTTCTTTATTGGTCTTATGGGAGAGAATCTCAGTTGTATATGTCTTGAGCAAAAGACAGATATAGTTGGCTCTTGAATGGCCTGGGTTTAAACTGCCTCGGTCTACTTATACACAAATTTTCTTTTCTTTGGAGGTTTCTTTTTTTCTTTTTTCTTTTCTTTCTTTCTTTTTTTTTTTTTTTTTTTTTTTAAAAAAAAAACCCTAATTTTAACTTTTGTTTTAGAATCAGAGACTACATATGCAGGTTTGTTACACGGGTTTATTGCATGATGCTGAGGTTTGGGGTATGAATGATTCCATCCCCCAGGTAGTGAGCATAGTATCCAGTAGTAGTTTTTCAGCTCTTGCCTCACTCCCTCTCTTTCCCCTCTAGTAGTCCCCAGTGTCTGTTTTCATTTTTATTATTATTTTTTATTTTTTGAGACAGAGTCTTGCTCTGTCACCCAGGCTGGAGTGCAGTACTGCGATCGCAGCTCACTGCAACCTCCACCTCCTGGGCCAAGTGAGTCTGGTGCCTCAGTCTCCCAAGTAGCTGGGACAACAGGCACACGCCACCACGCCTGGCTAATTTTTTGTATTTTAGTAGAGATGGGGTTTCACCATATTGGTCAGGCTGTTCTCTAACTCCTGGCCTCAGGTGATCCACCCACCTCGGCCTCCCAAAGTGCTGAGATTAGAGGCATAAGCCTCCTTGCCCAGGCCCTAGTTCTACTGTTCCTATCTTTATGTTCATGTGTTCCCAATGTTTAGTTCCCACTTAAAAGTGTGAACATGTGGCATTTGTTTTCTTTGGGGTATATAACTGGTAATGGGATTGCTGGGTCAAATAGTAGTTTTGTTTTAAGTTCTTTGCTAAATCTCCAAACTGCTTTCCACAGTGGCTGAACTAATTTGCATTCCCATCAACAATATCTAATTGTTCTCTTTTCTCTGCAGCCTTGCCAAGATCTATTATTTTTTGACTTTTTAATAATAGCCATTCTGGCTGGCATGAGATGGTATCTCATTGTGGTTTTGATTTGCATTCTCTAGTGAGTAGTACACATGAATTTGCTCCTGCCTTTGCCAACCCGAGACAGCAAGACTAACCCCTTCTCTTCCTCTTCAGCCTACTCAATGTGAAGATGATGAGGTTGAAGACCTTTGTGATGATCTACTTCCACTTGATGAATAGTAAGTATATGTTTTCTTATGATTTTCTTAGTAACATTTTCTTTTCTCTAGATTATCTTATTGTAAGAATACAGTATATAAATACATACAACATACAAAATATGTGTTAGTGGACTGTTTTTGTTATAGATAAGGCTCCCAGTCAACAGTAGCTCTTAGTAAAGTGGACTTTTGACTGCATTCATGGCTGGTACCCCAAACCCCAACATTGTTCAACAGTCAAATGTATTTTTATTTTATGAGTACTCTTAAATTATGTATATACTTAGGTTTACTTCTTTGAGTTGGTTCCTAGGAAGCTCCGAGTCAAAATTGTGACCCATTTCTAATAAGGTGTGCAAGATCTGTGGCATGCATCTTGGATGATAACTTTATCCCTGCATTATCTTTTTCCCATCCTCATTTTATGATTTTATCATAATTTTTTGATTCTTTTATTAGAGTTTTCCAGAGAAATCTAATAGATGTTTGTATCTATATATCTGTCTATCTAGTCTGTTATCTATTTATTTTTAAAAATTGACTCATGGAATTGTGGAGGCTTACAAGTCCAAAATCTTCAGGGTAGGCCAGGAGGCTGGAGAGCCAGGAAATTGTTGGTGTTTCAGTTTGAGTGTGAAGGCTCTCTGCTGTCAGAATTCCCTCTTCTTTGGGGGAAGTCAGTCTTTTCTATTAAAACTTCTAACTGATTGGATGAGGCACAGAGACAACATGGAGAACAATCTGCTTTACTCAAACTGATTAAAATATTAATCTCACGTGAAAAACACTTTCACAGAGACATTTTAAATAATGTTTGACCAAATAACTGGATGCTGTGGTCCAGTCCAGTTGATACATAAAATTAGTCATCACAGTATGTTATACATTTTTTATTGAGACAGGATCTCACTCTGTTGGCCAGTGCAGTGGCATGATGTTAGCTCACTGCAACCTCCGCCTCCTAGGTTTAAGTGATTCTCCTGCCTCAGCCTCTCCAGTAGCTGGGATTACAAGTGTGCACCACCACGCCTGGTTAATTTTTGTATTTTTGTAGAGATGGAGTTTCACCATGTTGGCCAGGCTGGTCTTGAACTTCTGACCTCAAGTAATCCACCTGCCTCAGCCTCACAAAGTGCTGGGATTACAGACGTGAACCACTGCATCTGGCCATTACGCATTTTTATAACCCTCCTTCAAGTCTTTCTTGAAATAAAGCAGGGTATAGAACATACCTAAGGTAAAATATGGGTTTCCTTTTTAGTAATTTATGAAATACGTGATATTACCTTTAGTTTGTTTTAGCCCCAATATTGTATCATTTGGGATGGCCATTTCTTCATCACTCTGGTGTTGAAGAGCTGTATGTAGCCTAAGGTCTGCAAGCCAACTGTCCTGGGCATGGTAAATGGATGCTTCTACTTAGGTCTTCCAGTGGATACGCCTCTATCTGGAAGTTTTAAAAAATCTGAATATTGCCTATGTAAATAAGTAATAGGTAAACAAACTTCAATTTCGTAGTTGTCTTAGTTTAAGACTCTTGATTGCAATTATTGGAAACACATCTCTAGTTCCTTATTCAAGAAGGGAGTTTATTAGAAGGATTCAAAATTAGGGTGGCATATGCTTTTAGAAACTAAAGAGGCTGGGGGCTGTGACTCACACCTGTTATTCTAGCACTTTGGGAAGCCTAGGAGTTTGAGACCAGCCTAGGTTATGTAGTGAGACCCTGTCTTTACAAAACCAGAAAAAATATCTGAATGTGAAGGCACGTGTCTGTAGTCCTAGCTACTTGGGAGGCAGGCGTGGGAGGATCCCTTGGGCCCGGGAGATGGAGGCTGCAGTGAGCTATGATCATGCCACCACACTCCAGCCTGGGCAACAGAGTGCGCCCTGTCTCAAAAAACAAACAAACAAACAAACACCCAACTAAAGAGAAACACATAATAGACAAAAAGCTTAGAAGTGAATTACATACTGTGATTATAAAATTATTATCTCATAACAGATTATTAAGTATCTCATAGTAATTAGCATATTTTTCTTTATGTCTAACCTAAATCCCTGCTGCTGAGATCCAAACAGTTCTCTTTCTGCCTGATTATTAGCAGAAAGACAAACTTTTCAGTCAAGGGAAGGAAGCATATTTTGGTCAAGTATCTAACACCAGGCTAAGAGGCTGTGGCCAGGACACAGCAGGGTCTACAGTAGAAATGTAGCTTGTGGGGCCTATCTGTGTTTGTGTATGTGTAGTGGGGTGCGGGGAAGAGGAGAGAGAGACAGAGGTGTGGGGAGAATGGGGAGAAAGGTAGTAAAGTAGGATATTTCTCAGTAAACAGAGACTTGGGCCAGGTAAATACTACAGACCTTGTCTATTATGGTTTTTCTTATATAATTGGTGGTTTCAAGCCTCTTAGAATAATAATAAAGAAGAAAGTAAGAATATTAGGGTATGGAGATATTCTTTAAAGATCTGCTAGTCAATTGTCTCAGCCTATCTTCCTTAAAAACATTATTATTAAAAAGTTGTATATACTTATTGTGAGAATAAAAGAGTAGCAACATACAATATGAAGCATAAAACTTTCCTTATGTCAATATTGGCCCCCGCACCACTGACCTCAGTGCCATTCACTAGAAGTTAAATGTTCACTTTGGTAGGTAACCATCAGATATTTTCTTTAAATATACAACTGTCTTTATTCAAAAACATCTGTAACATATATGTAGTGCCAGTCAGGAGGCTTTTAGCTACAAGTGAGAGAAACCTTGGTTCAAACTAGCTTAATTCATGAAGACATTCACTATGCTAGGAGGAGGAAGTCTGAAGGTAGCGTGTCTCCAGCCATAGAATGATCAAGGCTCTGGCTCAGCTTCTCTGTGATTTTTTTTTCCGGCTCTGCCTTCCTATATATATTGGCTGGTCTTCAGCTGGCTTCTTGCATGGTGGCCAGACGGATCTCAACAGCATGTGGGTCACATCCTTCTTTGTTCACATCCAGTTGCGGAGGGAGAAAACTCTCAGTCATGGAATAATTTGATTGTACCAACTTAAATCCTGTGTCCACCTCTGGATCAATACCAGCTAAGGAGCATTGCCACGTGTTGATTTTTTAAAGCCTGGATTCCTAAACCAGTCACTGGTAAAAAGGATTGGATTACCATGATCAGCTTAAATTAATCAGACTCGATCCCTGGAGGTTGAAGGGAGTCAATTTCCACTGAGTCACATGACCTATGTGGGAGGATGTTAATATATATTGGATTGTGAGGAAAGCGGAAATGTCTGCATATGAACAGATGACATGAATGTTATTGTCCACCCTCACTATAAGACCTTAGTATACATGAGATTTGAATTTTTTAAAGAAGTGAGTTATTTTTAAATTTTGAGCTAAGAACTGAAGATTATAATTTGCAGATTTATAAGGAGTATGGTCACTAGGATGTTTATGAAAAGCAGAAATAGACATTTTCATAGAACCTAACTATAAACATTGGCCATGGAAGGATAATATTTTAGGTTATCAGCAGTCAGTTATACCAGAGGGGCAGAGAGTCCTGAATAGAGACTATTTGGAGGGATGGAGAGGTGATGCTACCATTGAGGGGCAGCCTTTGAAGTCTCCCCACTCTCTTGCTGCTGCCTAGCTACTTTCAGCTGATCATTATTTGTAATCCCTGCTCAATCAAATCCCTGGGTCTTGAAATGGTAACCTTTCAGACAGTGGGTCATAGTCTGAATCTAGTCATGTTTTTATTTTGCTAAGGTTACTGATAATGTTGAAAAAATACTTCTAGTTCTTCCAAATATTGCTGGATATTAGACACTTGAATTTCTGTATTTTTTATTAATGATATATAATTAAATCCAGATACTTCAGTATTGTACAACTCATTATTTAGCAAATGGATACATGTGCCAAAGCTGGTAGCTCTCCAAGTTGCAGGTGGTTCTCAGTGGTATCAAGGGTGATACTTGGGCTATAGCCACAGGCAAAATGGCAAAGTAGAAGCAAACTTTGGTTCATATCTATTTTTCTCTTTTGCATCATTCTTCCAGCAGTTGGAATGGAATAATAGAGTGATCCTTATATCAAAGGCTTCTTTGATGGGTCTGACATGGAGGTAGTCAGATGACAGCATTATGGAAAGCAAGGGGTGGTGTACAAAGTGACATGTCCCCCAGAGGAGTGACTTTTATGTAAAGGAGAAGCATTATAGAGTAAGGACTCTCCTGCACCATTCTTGACTCAGGGATATGGAGTGATGAGCAGTGTTTACCCAAGGGTTGCTAGAAAAGTGAAATCCTCAGTGGAGAGCCAGGAGACGGAGGCAGAGCTCAGAGAAGCTGTTTCTGCTTGACTGCTCAAAGGGAAGGAAGTCTCAATGAGGCCACGGCACACCCACTGCCGGGATGGAGGAAGGTGTTAAGGATGGTCGCTGGTGGTCTGTCCACCACCGAAGACATACTCTTTGGACATTTGTTTTCGTCTTCTCTAGAGTGGAGGTGAAAATACTTACCCTGCAAGGCTGTTGTGAGGATCAACTATAATCATTCTCCTTGAACATAGCCTTTGTTTCAAAATTGTTGTTTTCTAACCTTGTATCATAATATAAAAGTTTATTCTCTAAGTGAAGCTGATCTCACGTATTAAAAAAAATGATTCTTGGCTTCTAACTTTTCCCCTTACTGCCATTCTCCTTCTTCTGTGCCTCTGTTTGCTTAAAGAAAAGGTCAGTGTCTTGACCACCCCATTTCTGAACTGTTGCCAACCATTGGTATATGCACAGCATTGCTGAAAACTCCCAAGGCACCAGTTGTTTTTTAAAACCTCAAAATCACTTAGTCATGCTTATCAACAGCTAATATTAATGGATAATGATGAAAACCACAGATGTCGTCCCAGAACTGACAGCATAAAATCAGTGTAGCCTGGGCTAGGGAATGCTAAAAAATTATAGAAGTAAAGTAGCATATTTTCCAACTTTTATCTTGTAATAAAGCTTTCTATATTTTTAAGTACTTAATTGCCATTCCTTCTTCTTTTACAAAAAATAGTATCTGGCTGGGCACTGGCTCACGTCTATAATCCCAGCACTTTGGGAGGCCGAGGTGGGTGGATCACTTGAGGTCAGGAGTTTGAGATCAGCCTGGCCAACATGATGAAACTCCATCTCTACTAAAAATATAAAAATTAGCTGGGTGTGGTGGTGGATGCCTGTCATCCCAGCTACTTGGGAGGCTGAGGCAGGAGAATCACTTGTGCAGAGATCACACCATTGCACTCCAGCCTGGGTGACAGAGCACGATCTCAAATAAATTAATCAATAAAAATAAATAAATAATATCTAATGCAATGAGTTGTACTCTGAGAAAAATAAAACATGCCAGAAAAATCTCAACAATTTTTAACAAGTTTTCAAACTTAAAACTTCATTTATAAATGTTTTTATAAGGTGATCATAATGTTACTGAATAGGCTATAGAGAATACAATATATTTATTTAGATTGTGTGGGCACCAACCACGAAACCACCATCTTTGATTATGAAGTTCAATGCTATAATCTCATCTAAGTATATAGAGTGGGCTTCTGAACACCAAACTGGAGGGAGCAGAGAGAAAAGAGTGTGTTATATATTCACTCTGAGCACAACAAATATTCTTGGCCACTTTGTTTTTGGTTTTTAGTTGGAGTTAGGAAGTTTTGGCAGAACGGTTTTTGGTTGTTAAGAATTAAACTCCATGTCTGGATGCCTAGCAGTAAATATTGTATTCTTAGAAGTTTTCCAGCTGAAATTTATGTTCAATGAATATTTACTGAGCACTTATTACATGCAAAGCTCTGCTTTATGGGCTGGAAATATGAATAGGATACAAATTTAGTTTTTAAGGAGCTTAGCATTTTGTGGTATGTATTTGTGTGTGGGTGTGTAAAATGGCAAAATCTTTTTAAATAGTTTTAAAAAGTTAGTACCGCAATTATTTCTAAGAGGCTGATGACTGTCTCTGAAGAGGAATTCACTGATCTTCTTTTTGAGGGATATAAGCCTATATTCTCAGAGCTGAATGAGAGAAAGGGGTTGGGGTCTTGTTTATTCAGTATGTAGACTTTTACTTTGTTCTTCGGTTTTAATTTTACCTCAGTGCTGCCCTTGGCTGTGCCTGGAGCACAGGACACCTCCAGTTTGGCCTCTCCAGAAGTAAACTTGTCTTCTGCCTACCTTGTGTTGGGTGATGGGGACCTGGGACTCTACTACTATTGATGAAAAATCCAAAAAAGCCTTCTATTCTTAGCCCTGTGCCACACCCTATGTATGGGGTAGGCTTTGTCTCTTATTCCCCCAAATTCCTTGCCTGTCTACTTATCACCTTCCAAAATTCATTAACATTTAACATCATTTCCTTTACTGAGATTCTTACGATTTTGGGTTCATTAGTGTTCATTCCTTTACTTCTATATTTCAGGCTTTTGGGAAGAAACAGAGGTAATTTCTTTTGCACAAATATGTGTGCAATTACCTGTGTTTAGCTCTGTGAGACCTTTGGACATAGTACCTTGCTATCTTTGCAGCATTTCTCCCAGACCACTGCTTGTGCTAGTTGGAATGGTTCTTGGTATATCTCATCCATGCTACTTATTGACACAATGCCAAGTCTGAAGCACATTATATCACTCTCTAGGGGATCTTTGTGGTATTACATAACACAGTGGACTTGGTACATTTGCTAAATGCTCTGATGCACAAGGTACTATGCTAAGTGGGATATAAGATTGGAATCAGACATGTAATTAGCCTTAAAGGAGTCTGGACTCCAGGTACTCTACTGGGAAAGCTAAGACACACTGATAAGTACTATAATACAACAAATAAATCTTTTTTTTTTTGTACTGTGTATACCTGTCATCAGTGATGCTATGTAGTTCAGCAGCAAATAGCAGACTTCTCTAAAAGTCTTGACTTGAGCTGGTGGCCCGAGGTTTAAGAGCATGGACTCTGGAGCTAAGTGACCCATGCCAAACCCTGGTTCTAGGAGTTGTGTGACTTCTGACAAGTTGTTTTTTCTTTTTCAACTTTTATTTTAGTGTTGGAGATACATGTGCAGGATTGTTACAGAGGCACATTGTGTGATGCTGAGGTCTGGGGTACTAATGACCCCATCCCGCAGGTAGTAAGTATAGTACCCAATAGGCAGTTTTTCAGCTTTGCCCCCCATCCCTCTCTACTCCTACTAGTAGTCTTCACTGTTTATTGTTCCCATCTTTATGTCCATGTGTACCCAGTGTTTAGCTCCCACTTATAAGTGAGAACATGAGATATTTGATTTTCTGTTTCTGTAATAGTTTGCTTAGGATAATGGCCTCCAGCTGTATCCATGTTGCTGCAAAGAACATGATTTTGTTCTATTTTTATGATGTATAGTATTCCATAGTACATGTATCAACTTTTCTTTATCCAGTCTGCTGTTGATGGGCATCTGGGTTGATTCCATGTCTTTGCTTTTGTGAATAGTGCTGCAATGAACATACAAGTGTCTGTATCCCTTTGGCAGAACAATTTATTTTCCTTTGGGTATATACTCAGTAATGAGATTGCTGGGTCAAGTGGTAGTTCAACTCTTAGTTCTCTGAGAAATCTCCAAACTGCTCTCCACAGTAGCTGGACTAATTTACATCCCCACCAACAGTGTATAAATGTCCGCTTTTCTCCACAGCTCACCAACATACATTATTTTTTGACTTTTGAACAAAAGCTATTCTGACTGGTATGAGATGGCATCCCATTGTTGTTTTGAGTTGCATTTCTCTGATTATTTAGTAATGCTGAGAATTTTTCATGTCTGTTGGCTGCTTGTGTGGCTTCTTTTGAGAAGTATCTGTTCATGCCCTTTGCCCACTTTTAAATTATTTTTTATTTTTCCATAGGTTATTTGGGTACAGGTGGGTGAATAAGTTCTATAGTGGTGATTTGTGAGATTTTGATGCACCCATCACCCAGGCAGTACACACTGCACCCTGTTTGTAGCCTTTTATCCCTTGCTTTGCTCCCATCCTTCCTCCCAAGTCTCCAGTGGTCCACTGCGTCATTCTTATGCCTTTGTGTCCTCATAGCTTAGCTCCCACAGATCTTACATATGTGAGAACATATGATGTTTGGTTTTCCATTCCTGAGTTAGAATAAAAATCTTAGAAGAGACTTGGAATAATAGTCTCCAGTCAAATCCAGGTCGCTGTGAATGCCATTAATTCATTCCTTTTTATGGTAGAGTAGTATTCCATCATATATATATATAAATTTATATTATATATATATATTTATATAAATTTATATTATATATATATAAATTTATATATATATATGATATATATGCTAATCAAAATCACAATGTGATACCACTATTAATTCATGCCATTAATTCATTTCTTTTTATGGTTGAGTAGTATTCCATCACATATATTATATATATATATATGGAAATCGAAACTGCAATGTGATACCACCTGACTCTTGCAAGAATGGCCATAATCAAAAAATCAAAAAATGGTAGATGTTGGCATGGATGCGATCATCAGTGAACACCTCTACACTGCTGGTGGGAAGGTAAACTAGTACAACCACTATGGAAAACAGTGTGGAGATTCCTCCAGAACTAAAAGTAGAAGTACCATCTGATCCAGCCTTCCCACTACTGGGTATCTTCCCAGAGAAAAATAAGTCATTATACAAAAAAGATACTTGCACACACATGTATATAACAGCACAATTTGCAATTTCAAAATCAAGGAACCAACCCAAATGCCCACAAAAAATGAGTGGACAAAGAAACTGTGATATATATATTGTGCAGTGGCACAATCTTGGCTCACTGCAACCTCTACCTCCTGGTCTCAAGAGATTCTCCTGCCTCATCCTCCCAAGTAGTTGGGATTATAGGTGCCTGCCACTGCACCTGGCTAGATTTGGGGTTTCGCCATGTTGGACAGGCTGGTCTTGAACTCATGATGTCAGGTGATCTGCCCACCTCTGCCTCCCAAAATGCTGAGATTACAGGTGTGAGCCACGGTGCCCAGCCTGTTTTTACTTTTTAAATTGTATTTTTGTTTTATAGGTCCTGTGAGATTTATGTTTTAAAGAGGTTCTGTTTTGATGTGTTTCCAGGATTTATTTCAATATTTAAAGCTCCTTTTAGCAGTTCTTGTAGTGGTGACTTGGTAGTGGTGAATTCTCTCAGCATTTGTTTGTCTGAAAAAGACTGTACTTTCCATCATATGTGATGCTTAGTTTCACCTGATACAAAATTCTTGGCTTTTAATTGTTTTGCTTGAGGAGGCTGATAATAGGTCCCCCAATCCCTTCCAGCTTGTAGGGTTTCTGCTGAGAAACCTGCTGCTAATCTGAATGGTTTTGCCTTATAGGTTACCTGGTGCTTTTGTCTCACAGCTCTTAAGATTCTTTCCTTTGTCTTAAGTTTAGATAACCTGATGACAATGTGCCTAGGTGATGATCTTTTTGTGATGATTTCCCAGGTGTTCTTTGTGCTTCTTATATTTGAATGTATAGGTCTCTAGCAAGGCTGCCGAGGTTTTTCTCAATTACTCCCCCAGATATGTTCCTCCGGCTTTTAGAATTCTTTTCTTTCTCAAGAATACCAATTATTCTTAGGTGTGGTGGTTATAATCACAGACTTCTTGGAGGCTTTGTTCACATTTTCTTATTATTTTTAATTTGTCTTTGTTGGATTGGGTTAATTTGAAGACTTTGTCTTCGAGCTATGAATTTCTTTCTTCTGTTTGTTCAATTCTGTTGCTGAGACTTTCCAGACCATTTTGCATTTCTATAAGTGTGTCCAATGTTTTCTAAAGTTTTGTTTTTGATTTATGCTATTTCCTTGAATATTTCCCCCTTCACGTCTTGTATTGTTTTTGGGTAAATTAGGGATTTCTTCTTGGTTTGGATCCATTGCTGGTGAGCTAGTGTGATTTTTTGAGGGTGTTAAAGAGCCTTGTTTTTTTATATTACCAGAGTTGGTTTTCTGGTTCCTTCTCATTTGGGTAGATAGCCTCTGTCAGAGGGAAGGTCTAGGGCTGAAGGGTGTTGTTCAGATTCTTTTGTCCCATGGGGTGTTCCTTGATGTAGTATTCTCCCTCTTTTCCTATGGAGGTGGCTTCCTGAGAGCCAAGCTATAGTGATTGTTATTTCTCTTCTGTGTCTAGGCACCCAACAAGTCCACCAGGCTCTCCGCTTGTACTGGGGGTTGTCTGCACAGAGTCCTGTGATGTGAACCATCTGTGGGTCTCTCAGGTGTGGACACGAGCACCTGTGCCAGTGATACGTGCTCTCTGCCAGTGGAGGAGGCAGAGGCATGAAATGGATTCTGTGAGTGTTCTTAGCTTTGGTGCTTTAATGCTTTCTTTTTGTGTTGGTTGGCCTCCTGCTGGAAAGCTGCACTTTCCGGGAGCATCAGCTATGGTAGTACGGAGAGGAGCCAGTAGTGGGTGGGGCCCTAGAACTCCCAAGGGTATATGCCTTTTGTCTTCAGCTACAGGGTAGGTAGGGAAGGACCATCAGGTGGGGGCAGGGCTAGGCATGTCTGAGCTCAGACTCTCCTTCGGGGGGGTTTTGCTGTGGCTGCTGTGAGGGATGGGGTGAGGTTCCCAGGTCACTGGAGTTGTGTACCTGTGAGTATTATGGCTGCCTCTGCTGAGTCACGCAGGTTGTCAGGGAAGTGGGGGAAAGCTGGCAGTCAGAAGCCTCACCTACCTCCCATGTGATCCAAAAGGCCGGTCTTAACTCCTGCTGTGTACCCTCTAACAGCACCAAGTCTGTTTGTAGGCAGTGGACAAGCAGGGCTGAGAAATTGACCTAGGATACTTGCCTACCAGCCTCAAAAGAAAAGGAATTTAGTTATTCCCTCACTCCTAGAGTGGAGTCTGCACTCTGTATTCGTGTCCTTCCCTGAGTTCTGGCCAGCAGGCTTTTCAACTGGTTCAGATTGTTGCAAAGTTCGTCAGGCGTCTTCCTCCCCCCTGTGGCATTTTCCCCACACCTCTGGCGACCCTCCCGAAGGATCCCTGTGGTGCCAGGCAGGTCTGGGCTGCTTGGGGACCCAGCAAGTTCCCAGGGCCTTTCCTGCTGCTTTCTCTACCCTTGTATCTCACTTGGCTCTCTAAATGGACTCAATTCCAGGTAAGGTTGGAATCTTCTCCCATAAACTAGACCTTCAGTTTTCCCAGTTGGGGGTGTGTGTTCAGGGGCAGAGGATCTCCCTTTTCCACTTCCGCAGTTTGGGCACTAGCAGTACTTGGGGTGTCTCCCGGGTCCTGCACGAGCAGTCCGCTTCCTTCAGGGGTCTGTGGGTCCTCTCAGGATTTCTGATTTATTCCTGTAGTCATTCTGGAGGTAAAGTAAATGATGTGAGTCTCCTCACATTGCTCCGTCCATCCAAGTCGGAGCTGCAATCTGGTCCTGCCTCCCATCGCCATGGTCATTTGCCAAGTGTTTAATGGGGTTATTTGTTTTTTGCTTGTTGATTTGTTTAAGTTCCTTATAGGTTCTGGATATTAGACCTTCTGACAAGTCATTTAACCATACTGTCTCAGTTTTATTCTCTGTAAAGTGGGGATGACAACAAGAGAAGCTCTCTTGCATGATTGTTATAAAAATTAAATGAGCATATATATCTGCTCATTTAATTAATTTAACTAATTTAACACACACTTTTCATATGTATTTGTACATAATATATATAAATACACACATACACATAGAATAGTGCCAGGAGCAGAGTAAGCACCAGTATTTGTGATTATTTTCTGATATCCTTCCAAGTGCCTTCTTGTGTTCCCAACCGCCACATCAGAAATGTCTGTTAAATGATTGAACATCTTTTATGAATATTCCTTTTCATTCCCTTCAAGTGGACTTAAATCTAATATGACAATATGATCTGTACATGGGGACAGCAACAAAGGAAATTTTCATGTTGTAACCACCATTTCCCATACACTTTCAGGGAGAATTGAGCTTTTATTTTGATTGTTTTCTGGAGCAGAATACTATGGATAACAATTTAGCTTACAGTTGTTTTGGGGGGTGGTTTGACATTTGTAAAACTGAGTAGTTCCAGGAATATCACCTAAAGTGTACATTGTGACCTTGTTAGAATCTGCTAAATAAAATAATAGACAACTGGCACAGACATGGAAAGACAGAGAACCTTTGTGTTTTTATGACTCTCGTGGCCTTTGCACCTTTCACTACTGTGAAATGACCACTTGTTTACATCCATAGTCTATGGTAGTGTGTATTTTATAGGTAAAGATACTAAACAAGAGAAAAAGGAGGAAGCATTCCATTAGAAATGCTATGTCTAAATTGTACTATTTCCCTGATTTAGTAAGTCTGCTCATTTTATTTAGTAAGTCTGTCCATTTTACAGTAAAGACTTAAAATATTTAAAACTTCTGGGTAAAGTTATTAAAATAGCTGTGTCATAAGTTCTTTATTGAAACACAAAGCAGATTAGGGGTTGATAGGCCCTGTGTAGGGGTAACAGGGTATAACTGCTAAATGGGTGTAGGGTTTTAATGATGAAAATGATTTGAAACTAGATAGAGATAGTGGTTGCACACATTGTGAACATGGTAAATGCCACTGAATTGTTCACTTTAAAATGATTCATTTTATGTTATGTGAATTTCACCTCTATTTAGAAAAGGCAAAATAAAAATAAAAACACACACGTCTCAACTTTCCCAAGCTGTGGCCTCATAAAACAATAGGCCATTTACTTTACACTTGATCTGAGTCAAGAGGCCAAGAAGTGACAGACCATTGTTTCAGAAAACAAAACAAAAATCCCTAAAACACAGAGAACAAACTTACTATTCGTTAACCTTTAAAATTATTAGGCTTGTTTATTATTTTTCAGAAGGGCATGACCTATCTTACCATCTGTGAGACTTTGTGATGGCAGGTTTTTGCTGACTTAAGGGAATGTCAACAATCCTGCTCTGTCACCATGTCTGTGTAGTTTTTGTGTGTTAGTATGTTGTTTGAACTTATTAAAGGGTATATTTAATCTTTATGAGGAAGACTTGATTATAGTACTATGTTCTTCAACTTAGTTTATGGTGAATGGTTGCTAACAACTCTCATTATTTGTATTCTTTGTTTTGCTATTGCTTCTATCATGTTAGGAGCACGTATTTACTTAATATGAAAAATGCAGCTTAGCATGAGTGGCATTTATGTTCTTTGGTGTGGTGATCAAAAGGACCCTTTCCTATAGCAGCGGATACATTGTGAGGAGAATGCAGTATTTTAAACTAAGTTGATGATCTTATTTTATATTTGTTCATGTTTAATCTATGGGAAAATAAAATAGTTTATAGGAAAACTTTTAGCAACTAACATTTACAAAAATCTTTTAAAGTCCTGTGGCTCAGGATACCTGGATGTAGAAAATGGTTTTTGTCACTGGAGAGTCTGTGTTGAATTTGCATTATTGCCTCTTTTCTTTCAGTTTAGTTGAAAGTAATAGATGTTTTTGGGAGAGAAATAGATGTTTTGCTAAGGCTTTGGCCTATTGCCACAGTCCATCTAAGAAAGGGACTATGAACATTTGAGTCTCAATCTCCTTCTTGACTCCAACAATCTGGGTTTAAATCCAGTTTTGTCACCTCCTGAATGTGTGACTTTCAGCAATTTGTCATTGCTACCATAGAGGAACAATATATGCTTACACTACAACTAAAATTAATATACGCAGTAATCATATGCATCAGAAGTTAGTCTTATTCTTGCCTGGGAAGAGTGGGAGAGGGGAGCTTAAAATTTTGTTTTTAAGTTGAGATGAGGGTCTTGCTGTGTTGCCCAGTCTGGTCCCAAACTCCTAGCCAAAAGATATTCTCCCTTTTGGACTTTCAAAATGTTGGGATTACAGGTGTGAGCCACTGCCCTGGCTTGAGAGGGGGCTTTTAAAAGAGTCATGTTTCTGGACTTGCCAGGCTACTTTTTGTTGTTGTTATTCAGCTTTGATTAAGTAGATAGAAGTTGTAGTGGCCATTCTGGGGCCTTAAAGGAGAAAGTCAGACACCAAAAAAGGCAGAGCAAAAATATAAAAGAATCTGGGTCTTCAGTGACATACCAGCTCTGTAGATATTCCTGCAAGACTCCTGGCATGAAATAAGTAGATCCCTCTCAGGTGAGTGAGGCATCTGCTTACTTGCAGCTGAACTGAGTGCAATCTCAACTAAGCAGTTGCTCAGATGTCTCCTAGTTGCATTTAATAGGGGCCTCTAAGAGGTGGTATAATTTAAATCCATGGATTCTAATGGTGGACATGTTAAAGAGGGATCTTGGGGTTGACTTGTTGTCCTTCAACCTGCATCCTGTGGCTGGCTGTCCAAGGATAGAACCAGCCCTGTGTCTGTATCCACCTTGTGATTACCTTTTTATTAATAGAGTTGCATTTCTGTGTTGTAGTTAGCTAATGAAACAGGGTGTCAGCTGAAAATTTATATGAAAAAATACAATACACTTTTCACACAAAAAGAGTCCTTCTTGATTATTTAAACAATGACATTAATTGAGATATTAAGCCTGGTCAGTAGATAGTACATTCCTTTGTAGGTAAGGACGTTAAAATTGTTACCTTTTCCTGCATTTATTTTGTATTAGATCTGTCTTGTCAGCTCTTCCCTTGCATCTCAGGGTATGAAGTCACCATTTTGCTCCAGGCATCACTGTGTTCTATGTGACTTGTGCTTCTGGGTTTGTACAGTATCATAGCCCTGCTTTTCTTGGGTAAAATGGTAGGGTCTGCCTTGAAATCACGTAACACGAAGGCTTGTCCTAAAATATTTCTCTTCTTTGCTTATGAGACAACAAAACTTTGCCCAATCAGCCTCTGTTGGTTCTACTTACTAATTACTTTGGAAATGGTCTGTTTTGTGGTAAGGGTACACATTAATCTTAGGAGAGTGATGTGGTTAGGCTTTGTGTCCACACCCAAATCTCATCTAGAATTGTAATCACCAGGTATTTAGGGAGAGAGTTGGAGGGACGTGCAGTTTCCCCCATGTTGTTCTTGAGATAGTGAGTGAGTTCTCATGAGATCTGATGGTTTTATAAGGCAGCTTCCCCTGCTCTTGCTAGATCTTCTCTCTCCTGTCACCATGTGAAGAAGGATCTTGCTTTCCCTTTGCCTTCTGCCATGATTGTAAGTTTCCTGAGGCCTCCCCAGCCATGTGGAACTGTGAGTCAATTAAATCTTTTTCCTTTATAAATTACCCAGTCTCAGGCAGTTCTTTATAGCAGTGTGAAAGCAGATTAATACAGCAAGTAAAACTTTTAGTATTGGGCATCTTTAGCTCTTTAATCACTTAATCAAATGGTTGGAAAGGGTATTTATCACATCTAGCCTGTATAAAATGGAGTCACCATGGTTTTTGTGGGCCTTCTTAGGATTGTCTCTTCTTTCTCCATTTTAAATACTTTCATTGTTTGCCATTCTATTTCTCATTCTAAAGAGTAGACAGATTTGCTATATATTTTATTAGAATAAAATGAGACTGAAGTAATTCTACATTTCTAATTATTATTGTTAAACATTTTTTATTACCTCATATGAGTATCTTTTTAAAAATAATGTAATTGCCCTAAAGTTGTCAAAATGATTCTTTATTAGTATCCCTTGTCTGAGATGTAACCTTAGATAACACATCCTTTCTTGCTCTTTGACAGCAAATTGTTTCCTTTCATAAGCTTTTGTTCAGCATGCATTTAACTCTTCGTTTTCTTCATTTAGCCTTCTGTTCATCGATTTAGTGTAGAGCTACTGGAAAGAACATAATGAGCTCTACTGGCATTAAATTAGAATATTTTGACATGTGCCTCCCTATTTTGACTATTTTCTTGCATGTGCAACATGGAATTATTATTACACAAATGTACAATATGCAATTTTCAAACATTTGATTGAAAAGTTAACTTTCATATTATGGAGAAATTTCAAGGTATCATTTAATAAGTACTAAGGCTATTATTGAATTAATCTCTTTCACTTGATAAGAAAGCTACAAGTGGGAGAGAGATCCAAAATGGCCGCGTAGCAGCAGCTCCGGATTGTGGCTCGCGGTGAGGGCGCAGAGAGCGAGTGGACGCCGCAGTTGCAGACGAATATTTGATGCCCACGGACTGGGAGATTCCCGGCGAGGGAGCCACGCAGGTCGCCAGCGCGACTCTTTTGGCCCGAGCGGCGCTTCTCGGTGCCGAGTGTGCGGG